>CAJPIZ010000530.1:0-23361 GCA_905368565.1 Medioppia subpectinata
ATAATGATAACCAAAACATTAGTCAATGAAATACACAATTGATTTGTCGCGGAAATTATTGATGATTTCCGTAAGGATATAGAGAATTGATAGGAAATTCTCTATTGTTTTAACGGTTAGGAAATAATTACTTACTTTGAGATACTGTGGCAGTGATTAAGTATAACAATATGACTAATGTTGTGTAAAATGAATTCATTTTCGCCTATAATTTGTTTACTAATTTATTAATTAATAATTAATTTTTCAAATTCCATGTAATCATAGGTTTGTTTTTTAAGTGTAAAATTATTTCCTCCAAAATTGGTATCAAATTTCCTGCAAAACAAATAAAATAGAAAAACAACATGAGATTCATTTGGATTGAAATTACGGTAAATGTATTTAATATATAAAGAAGATTAAAATGATCTGTAATTCACCGGAAGTTTGATTTAGTTAAAGAAAGAGCTGCCAAAAGGCAATCAAACAGTTTATGGGCACAGATTCTGGCACTTGTGTTGGAGTTCTTGTTTTGTTAGTTATTATAATTTGCATAACTTTTAGATTAAAAACTTTTTTATGGTTTTACGAGTTCTCTAAATGTCAAACACATAGGGAGGGAGAGATAGGGAGAGAGAACGTGGAGTATATTAGAGATTGAAAGACAAATACAATTTGTTTTGAGAGTCCAATAAAAGGCAATTCAAAAGAAACCCATTTTACGAGTGTTTAGTCTAAGACTATAGAAGACATGTTCTATTGAAACACATTTTTGACAAACATTTTGGTTTCAATTCAAACAAACCATAAAACTCTGTAAAAATGGTTTAAACTCTCAGTTGGCGGTGAAAGGAGAGAGGGATGAGGGGATCGATGGACGGGGAGATGGAGACAGAGGGGGAGATAGGGATGAGGGGACTACAGATGTGAGGGTTAAGGTTAACACAACATGAGCTCAGACCAAATGAGGGGCCATTCAGACCACAATCTGATTTGTCCACACAATTGATGGTGATTTCCGTGTGGACTCTTTGGACTCAACTGTTTTTGTATGGCTTTTCACATAACCATCAATTGAATGTAAAGACTGAGAGATTGTGTGAATGAGTGCCAAAAATATGATTTCAAATTTTGAGTTCAATTCAAACAGACGTTAAAAATAGTCTTTTGATTCGTGACCTAAAGAATTGGGTTTTCGTTTGTTTTTATACACAAAATACAATTTTACGGTATATTTAGACACATTTGCCTTATATATAAAAAATAGGGTGAATTAACACTAAATTAATTTAATACAAAACAAATCAAATATCGTTCAAAAAGCCGATGAAAAATATTTTAAAAATGAACTCAAAAATTAAAAATAATTTCATGACTAATACTTGTGTTAGTAATAGATTTTCTGTGAATTAATTGTTGAATATATGGTATACTATGTATCCTATGATATGCTATGGTATCCAATGAAACGATTCACACATTCCGTGCATTTGATAAGTTTTATACATAATATTTTTCAATGAGAAATAAAGTTTCAATTAAGTCCTTAATATAACTGATTAAAAGCCAAACACAAAGCTGTCATTTATTTGTGTTTATTTACCAATTATTAGATATTTTTTGATTAATTGCTAATAAAATGAATTTAATATCAAATGATAACAAGTGCTAACAAATTGCTGTTTTAATAATAAGCGCTAAAACTATGGAAACTTATTGCATATGAAATATGTATAGGTTTTTCGCAGGTATTTTATACCATGTTATATACAATTATGTCAATTAATTGTTGTAATAAAACTTATAAATATATATTTCACCGAAAAGTGTTATAAAACATCAAACAATTGATTAGGTTTTCAGTGATTTTGCCGGAAATCAAACAAATGTCTTATAATAGGTGTTGTATTGAAGAGAAAATGATGGGAAAAACTTACCAAACATTAAAAACGAGATTCAAATGTGAATGTATTGAATGTATAGGAGTTTTAATGGCTTGCGATTACGGAACAGATGTTTAAAACATCACTGAATTTAATGATAAACACAATAATAATTGGCCAAAAAGTGATGCCAATCGACGCCAATGGGTATTAATAAGCGGATGGAGTGATGAAAATGAATTGAATCCACACTTAAATGAGTAAAATTAACTAAATTGTAGTTCAGATGCCATTTGTTTTGCTACCGATTGGGAGAGAGAAATGTGTGTTAAGAAAAACGGGTGTTATTTGAGGGGTAAATGCAGTGCATCTGAGAGTCAAGTAATGGATATTTACTGCAGATTTTTAAGGCTCACCCAAACAACACACACAACACTTCACAGCCTCTAAAACAGGCCTTACTTTATATGGAGTGAGTCTTCAAACACACAAAACTACCACTAATTTCTCTATTCATTCATTCACTTCAGTCTTTCCCTATCAATGAGAGACTGACTCTGGAGGATGTCTTTCGCACCCATACTTACCATCGCTCACATCAGATGGAGGACCAAACCATCGCATCCAACACCACATCCCTTACATCCCATCCCACTCTCTCTCCCCGTTCTCTCTCTCCTTTCCTTCGCATTTCTCTATGGATTTCAACATTCATTTCAATCATATGTTATGAGAAGGAAATTGTATACAATGTATACCAATAATAACACAGCAATACATGGCATCCAAATGTGACATTTGAAATGTCCAACACTTGATATTTTCACATTAATATCTCATTAATATAGCAATGATTTAGGGATTTAGGACTTTAAAGCCAAGTGTGGAGTAATTGTACCCAAAGTGTACTGAAATGTATTGCAAAATCATTGATAAAAAGGCTATTTATCACTAGTTTTTTGAATGTCATTTTAAAAAGTGGTTTCATTTGGATATTTCACAGATTCTCACATTTATGTTATGAGAAGATATATATTGAATTTCAAACTCAAGCACTTGATTATCGCCAGGACTTTCAAAATGACCGACACGTCTGTCGACTTAAGCGGTAAGTCATCCGCAGGTATTGTGATAATGGTTTTGATTGACCGCATTTAAAGCAATACTTTTGACGATTCACTTACCATTTCTAATGGATAGCAATGCGAAAGCCTTACAGCACTCAACACGACGTCCTTCTAGAGGACGATCTCGAGTCGAAGAATCCGTTCAAACTCTTCCATATCTGGTTCGAAGGCATCAAGAATTGCGGCAAAGTTTACGAACCAAATGCCGTCTGTTTGGCAACGAGTGATATGTAATTGAAAAACACTTATCTTTCTATGAGAATAGATATCACTTTCTTATGAGTGAAGCAAAAAAATTACTATTTATAAGATTTGATACAAATATAAATATAATGAATACAATGTATTGCTTAGAAACGGTCGTCCGTCCGCTCGTATGGTTCTCCTGAAAGCCTATGGAAATGAAGGCTTCACTATATTTACTAACTATGAGAGCCGCAAAGGACAGGAAATGGTGACTAACTCTTGTGATTACATTTACTTCATGTTTATTGACACGCATTTCACTGTTTGAAAAAAGATTGAAAACCCAAAGGCGTCGTTGCTTTTCTATTGGGATGTCTTCAACAGACAGGTCCGCATCGAAGGCACCGTCGAGAAGGTGTCCGAAGCGGAATCCGTCGAATACTACGGCTGCAGACCGCGTGCGAGTCAGATATCGGCACGAATTAGTCAACAAAGTCGTGCCGTCGAGAGTAGGGATAAGATGCTGGAGATCTACAAACAGGAAGAACTCAAATATCCAACACAAGTGCCAAAACCCGACTTTTGGGGCGGTTTTCGTATAATTCCCGACGCATTCGAGTTCTGGTCGGGACAGACAAATAGACTTCACGACAGAATCCGATTCTTTAGAGCCGATTCCGTGGAGAAAGTGGACGGAAAGCTGACTAAACTGGGCGAAGAGGGCTGGGCTTACCAGAGACTTCAACCATAGAGGTGTTCAACTATTCAGGTGTTTGTCTTCCATATACTTTATATTATCGTTGATTGAATGATATGTTTTTGTTAGGAATTGATTTCATTCCAAATAACATTTAAAGAGTCTATTAATTTGTTAGCAAAAAGTCATAAAATATTATTGGCTTTTATTATAATTTTTAAGACAAATAAAATTCTTATATTCCCTTTATTTTTATAACAAATTCTTAATTAAAATGTATTTTTTGTTTCTTTTTATTGTATTTTTGTGTACTTTTTCCTTACGAATAATCGTTGAAGTCTGGGAACATGTATTGCCACTTAATATCACCCGTTTGTGGATTCAATCCGGAGTTGGAGTCGTCGTTAGAGTCGGTGTGGAGTCGAACCGACGTATCGGTGGCCGACTTATTGGTCACTCGCTGTCGGATGCGTTTGATTTGCTTTAGTCTTTGTACCCAATTTGAAACGTGTTGAGTAGTTGTGGCCGAAGGCGTCCCGTTGTATACCATCGATCCCAGCTATAGGTAACACAATGTGTTAGTGTTAGGTAACAGTTCATACATTTGTAATCACAAAATTGCATACATTTGCGTGAAGTGCCAGTTGTCGGACAAATACCGGTAAAGCGTTATCCGAAAGCATTTGCGAATCAAAGTGTTGGATAAGATTTAGGAAATCTGAGAAATAGAAAACACAATTAAAGCTAATCATATAAACAGTCTGTATGTCAATGAATACCATCTTTTGCTTGAATAGTAACCAAATTACTATTGTATTCAAATGGAGTGATGACTACAATCGCTTGAATACACTGTCCGTCGCCCTAATCAACAAAATTATTGCAATTAAAAACCATTGGAAATACATATTGAAGTGGAGAGACGACTCATACCTTAATAGTGGATATGTTGACTGAGGATCCGCTCTCGTTATAGACAACACAGACGGCATCGTTGCCAATGTGTCGCTTCTTGTTATTACAATTAGGATCGGTGTCTGATTTGGTGGGCATAAGAGTTGCCACATGAAAGATCACTTGAATGAGACTGTCCTCCCAGGCGACCGCGTACTTGCCGTCGTGACCGCCCTTCACATCCAGACCTCCAACGTATGACACCTGAGAGTCGGCGTCTTCTAAGCGAATCATTTTTCCCAAACCCCGCAAAAACTTAATGTATCGCAAAGAGCCGAACGGATTCGACAGAATCGCCGTCTTGTCCTTCGCCTGTCCGGCGCCGACGTATAGGACACCGATCTTATGCGTCTCGTATGGCGTGATTCGGTCCAAATTCTTCAGCGACCGATCGATGGCCTCGTTTTTGGGCAGAAGTATTGGTTTGGTTTTCTCATACAAATCCATGTCTTTATTGACACGCATTTCGTGACACTTGTCGTCAAACATAGAGTTGTAATAGAGCTGAAGGAATACAAACTTCGGACACAAACCGCTCGATTTGGGCATTGAATACGAGGAATCGTGATCTTTATTTAGCCGTCTATTGATGTTTGCGTTTACGGGACTCATCACTGATATGGTGTGCACTCTATCTCTGGGTCCGGACATGTTCTCCGCCTCATTGATCCGAATGGGAACCGGTGTTCGGGACTTGTGTTCCGTATGTTCTCGTGAGTGGCGCTGAAGATCATTAGATTCCAAGTCATTGCTGCGAAAGTCGTGTCTCTCAATGAGTCGTTGTCTGTAATCGACTCGACCTTTGCTGCCAAAAGACTGAGCTCTGGTCACCGGTTGTAAAGGACTCGCGCGCGACGCGTGTGTCGGCGGCGACGGCTCTATCGGTCTGAATGTGAGACTCTTTTCGGCGCCATTCGGTTGGCTAAGAGTTAGCGGCGAACTGTTGTTCAACGAGTGTATCGCCGGAGAGGTATTGTTGCTGTCGGTCATCATATAAGGGCTGGAAGTGACTCTCTTGAAGACCGAATCGTTTTCGATTTCGTTCACATCAAAACTGTTACGATTAGAGTCGCATTCGATGGCACCGATCGAGTCCTCCACAGACGGCTCGCGTGTCCTGTTGTTGGGCCTCAAAAGTGCCGTCAAATCGGGCAAATCGTCCGGCGGTGACGACGAATAAGGGATGTTTCCCAACGAGTTCTGGAGCCGAACGATCCACGAACTGACACCAGTGGACCGACGGATCGTAATCTCTGCCCATCCCTGACACCAACAATTGCAAAGAGTGGTCGCATTCTTCGGCAACGAATTGGTTCTCTGTATGGGACGCGTGAGACACGAGTCGTCGAACGCCGAAGACTTTGGTTTGGAAGACTGCGGCCGACGAACCAAACCCATGTCCGACTGGTGTCGGCGTCGGACCAGTTTGTCGCTGTCAGTGGTGTTAACCGATTCCGATCTGTTGTTCTTCAATTCGGACAACTTTTGGAACACATCATTACTGTTGCGTTGAATGTCTTCGTTTGAACTGTTGTCTGAATTATCACTATTTCGACACATATTCAGACATTTATCGCAGAGTCCGTTAGAGACGGCACGAGAGCCGCAACCGCTGGTTGTGATGGTAACCAACTTATGGCCCATAATCCAGGTCTCACTCTTGGATCGGTCGAGAAGTGGCTCAACCATTGGTGACTTCAATGGCACTGTAGAGCACATACCGAACGTATAAGAGGCCAACATATCCATACAGGTCTCGACCAACTCGTGGCGCAACTCCTGGAACTCGTTCTCACAGATGCTGGTAGTGGTGGTCAGCGGTTGCGGTGAGTGTTGGTTGTGTTGGGCTATAGCGTCACTGCTAAAGGAAAATGAAAAGTGTGAATGCGATGAGTGGGGCGTTGAGGGCAGAGGGGGTGGCGATGACTGCAACGACAGACGCGCCTCCAATCTTCACCATTTGGATTGTATTTGTATTGCATTTCGGGTTTTGGTTATAAAAGTTTACAAAAACAAAAATAAAGGGATGGAAAGGGAAAAAGAGAAAAACAAATAAATATTAAAAACTACTTCTAATAAATAAACAAATTAAACACAAAATAATAATAACAATAATAATAATAGTAATGAATGACTAGAAGTTGTGCTAACTTTTTATGGGCTAATGATTGGTCGGTATTCAAAGAACTGCTTCTCAAACGTTGTGCGTCTATGTATTGGTTCGGATGCGGATTCATCTCATCCGACATTACATTCGTTTGTAATCCCTTTTAAAGTAAAAATACAATTCAATTGTAAATTGTAAATTCAATTCAAATGACAGACTATTGAGACATACTTTGATAATAAAGGGAACAATTGATTTACGACATGGAAGTCGACATTTAAGAAACCACATTGCGATCACTCTATGGGCTAACGCAACCGTGTAATCGTTAAATCTATTCAATTCAATGTACAAAATAATTAGTTTAATAGTACGGCAAATGAACGAACACTTACTTAAAAGGGTTAGTATAGGGGAGGGCTATTGCAAAGACACTCATGTACTGATCCATTGTGAAACTCTGGTACAGATGTGATAGAAGTATAACGTCTGCGATAAAAGTAAAACACTTGTGTTATGCAAATGAAGTGAAATTAGTTAAATTAATTGCTTGAAAAAGTAATTACTGGACAAGAACTCCAATTTGGGTATAGAGAGGGGAACTGTTGCCGATATCTTAGAAAGACTTAATAGTGTGTCCGGCAAACACTTGGTCATCGCTTCTTGCATTTCGACCGCACATATAGTTAGCGACAGAATGTTTTGCCGTAAAACACTTGTCCGTCCGGACACTAAAACCAACCCGTTTTGTAAATATTTGATTATTGAACACTGTTTTGAAATAAATTAAACGATTAGTCAATAGTTAACAAACATAAACTCAAACACTATTACTTGTTGTCTGAATTCAAGTTCGCTTTGATAGCCAACGAGGGCTGAGAGACAGGGATAGACCGTTGACTGAAACTCCGCTTTCGATAGGTTTTGGCCTTTCGATTGAAATTCATTCAATTTGGTCGACGTATCGCTAATCTATGGATTCAATCAAAATTACAAGACATTAAAGAGCTGTCAAATGGCTAAAAGTAATGCCATAATGAAAACATACGAGATAGCAGAGAGCGGTACACAAATCAGTGGCGATGTGTGCACTTCCCGATAGAATAATGGCTTTGTTTTTAAGAAATTTTGGCAAAGCTTTGAGAACAAGGCTTAAAACAGTCCAATCTTTTTCAGTCTTTAAACAGATGGCGAGTACTCTAAACATATCATTGAAGGAAAGAGTCCACAAATTGTTTGCGTTTGTATTGACTGAATGAAGTATAGGACTCGGCGGCGGAGATAACGGATTGGAGGTCTGTGTTGTGGCGCTTACGACTGGAGAGGCGGCTGTACTAGCGTTGGGACTCAATTCATTGCGCTCGCAGACAATGAATAGGCTATACTTTGGAGTATTATCTGATTTTGAGGGATTGATTCGCTGATAGACACCGATTTGTCCCTTAGAGTTGGCCCTAATGTTCAACAGGAGATCGAATATCTGTCCAAATAAGTCAAATGTCATTAGTTTTGTAATTAGTAAAAACTTTTGCACCAAAAGTCACCTCTTGTTTGACGATTGAACCAATTTGTCCGAGATTTGAATTATAGTCGGCGTTCGAGTAATGAGCCGACAATTGACTTAATATTATTTTAAACGTTTGAATGGCTGCAGAGCCCGGAAACGAGAACAGCTTTGTCTTAAACAACGAGATGAGTCCCCGAATGGCTATCTTTATGTCCTTCCCTTCAGCATCACTCGGACTGCCAGTTGTGTTGCCAGCGATCGCGTGACTCGAATCAAACAATCGTTTGCACACCTATTCAATAGTTATGACAAATTCAAATTCAATGAAACAATTGTTGATAATATGAGTGAATACTGACTCTATCGAGAATCTCAAGTATTTCAGCACATCGTTTGGCACTATTGCTGTCGGACACCAAATCCACCAGAAACTGGACTCCTCTCACACGACACTCAACATCCAAATCGTTTTCGATATGATTTAAATACGGAATTATTATTGTCTCCAAAAGAATCTCCTATTAGAGTATATATAATACATTGTAATATTCATTTTACACGTTTCAATATTCTTTGCGTATAAAATATTGTAGAATATAATTGATAGAATATTTGGTGCTTTTATAATAAGACATTTGTGTACGAATAATGCATTTCCTACTATATTTTAATTGCAATTGTATTAAAATGTGGTTTATCAGTGACCATCACAAGGATAGACAACTTGTATGAACTCTGTGTTTGGCCTCTTATAACTGTATTGTGAATGCATTTAAAATGCATTTGTTTTATTCAATATTGAGTTTACAATTTGGACAAAATAAGAAACTAAAAGCATATGAATAAAGCATTTAATGCTGTGATCGACAAAACAGTGTTGAATACAAACATTTGCAATAATATACGTGAGGGTAAACACGAGAACAAGCTTTTAGTCAATAATCAGTATATTTCATAACATTAGAGCCCAGATCTTGACGTATGGGAGAAAGTCATACACTTATTGAATGTGTGCTCAAGAATTGAACCAAAAATAGGGAATTATATAATGAATAAAAATTGCAATTTATTGGTTGCAAACACATTGGGATTAAATGGACTGAATCTAAGCCAACATTCAATCGGTTGTTATCAAGACGTGAGAGAATGTATTAGAAAATAGATTTCTGGCAATAAATCACTACATATTTTGTGTAATAATAAACTTTAAAAATGTCAATTATTTACAAATGAAATGTATTTCTAAACTAATTCTCAATTCAAAGCATAATATTTATATTAACGACAAATCTCTATGAGATAAACAAATGTCTGACAAAATTGAAAAGAAAACTCAAAGATAGTTAAGGATTACGTGAAAAATAAGGCATTAAAAGCTATCAACTGTTAAAATGAAATATCATTTTATTATTTAGCGAAATATAATACAAAGTAAATATGTTTATGAATTGAAAGCGCTTATCAAATATACAGCATATAAGCAGTTAATAACTTCTCTAATGTCTATATTTTTGAAGACTCTGTCGACAGGAATAAAGAAAAACGAAACAAAATTCTGGCAAAACTTTTTCTTGCATTTGATTTCTTAGATAAACATTATTGCATTAAATTGCGATAAACCCTTAAATAACACATACATTGCATTTAATTTCACTTTTCCTTTTAAATAATTATAAGATTTAGGAATTTAAACAAATTTAAGCAAAAAATATATGCGTTTTTTGAAACTAAAAACAAAATGAATGTAAAATATTTACCAATTATTACAAAATAAATAGTAAAATAAAACCTCATTTACTGTCACTGTTTATGAGGTTTTGTTTTTAATAAAAACCATTATTTTACACAAAAAATTATTTATAGAAATACAGAACAGCGAAAACACATGTTATTATCGCAAAAATCTAAAGTAAATAATTTGCATAAAAGCAAAAGAAATATATTTTTAAAATGCAATGTCTAATGAACTCAATACTACCGTAACGAACAGATAACACACATAATAATAACTCATAAAAACTCATTTTCTCTCCAAAAATACCCCCAATTATAATCTGTACCA
The DNA here is from genome assembly GCA_905368565.1 of Medioppia subpectinata. NCBI lineage: Eukaryota > Metazoa > Arthropoda > Arachnida > Sarcoptiformes > Oppiidae > Medioppia > Medioppia subpectinata. The sequence goes on from CAJPIZ010000530.1 coordinate 10,506, forward strand.
AAAGGTATAACACATATAACTATATCTTAACTTTACATCCATTAATCTAATGTTTATTACAATTGGAAATGAAAGCTATTGTTATAAACGGAGAGAAAAAACCCAAAACTCGTAATGAAATGATCGCTAACCTCATGGATATACCGGTATTGTCGCATAAATTCGCTCAATATATTCAACGCCTCGATGCGAATGAACGTCCGCTTCTCTCCCTTATAATAAATATCCATTAAATGTTTCAACGATTCAATCCAATTGTCTTTATCCGCAGTGATTGACTGAACCCTGTATTGAATCACACGTTTTCCCGACTGTTCCTAAACAACACAACCCAAATGTCAGACACAAATACATCAGTCATTGAAACCTATGCTAAACGATAGTCTAAAATGCAAAACACAAACAAACAAAAAACACTTACGGATCGATGCGGTGAACACTTTTCCAAAATGTCAAACAATTTGTTTGAATCGCCAAAAAATTGCTTCTTCTCGTTCAGCTCTTCCACCACATCAAGCAATCGATGAAATGTTTGGCTCAACTCGTGGCCCGATTGTTGGCCCGTAATCTCGTAATTCGACACAATGTTGTCCATGATTTCTAGCATCAGATCCCACGTCACTTCGCTTTCAATGTGCTTCTGGCTGTCGACCAATGCGATCAACGCGACAGACATCTCGAGAGCTACCGATTGGTGTTTGCACTGAAGGGCACTCTTAAAGGCCGGAAGTATTGAGTTTGGGCTGTGTTTGAGGTTCTCGATACGGATCGGATCCCATAGGGAACGGGTGACGAAATGCACGGCTCCTCTCATTAGAGACGTGTCCTCATAATTGGTCTCATCATTCAATATATACCTCAAAGTCTCGATACATGAATGGCCCAAATGTGAAGACAATATGTTTCGCATGATATCCACGCATAACGCGTTAAACGATGTATTGTTTACTCCTTTACACAAAACGATCACAAATTGTGTCAAACATATCGTCGGAAGCATTGATTTGACGAGAATCGCGTCCATTATGTGATAGATAGCTATTGACGTCTCCTCATTGGTGGTCACTCTTGCCATTAGATGACAGATCCTATTGATAATGTCTGCCATTATCTTCTGATCCAAATATACTGAATTGAATTTTATTAAATTCACTATAAATGTGAGAAATTCTGCAGAGGTTTTGGGATTTGCGGTCATTTTGTCGAAGCATTGGATGACAAACCGACCGATTTTCGTCTCAAAGCTCTCGTGATTCTTGCCGTTGTTTGTCATCGCAATCAATACATCCATTCTTAAGGGTATGTCTTCATCGCCTTTGTCTTTATTTGCGACCAAATCCCATAACAATGGTCTCAACTCTTTGAGTTTGTCGTACTGTCCGGCGACCAAATGCTTGTAAAATTTCCATACAGTGTGGCGAACGTCCGGCGGCTGGTTATCGTCTAACAGATCCATTGTTTCGTTGATAATACACTTGACAGCGTAGTCGACGAGTCGCTTATAGCGGACCTCTTCCTCCAAGTCTCTGATGGTCTTCATTCTGTCGGCGATGTTTGCTTTGCGACACAAACCAAACTTCTGTTCGTTCGTCAACTGGTACTCGATCTGCTCTTCGTGTATGTGTCTCATGTCGTGTCCACCGCTTCCGCTGCTGTGTTGAAGCGGACAACCATTTTGGTGGTCCTGTTGTTGACAATGAGCGCCGCCGCAGACACTCGCCACAGACGGGTTGGACGTCGACTTCAAGCCCAAGAACTTAATGATTCGGTCGCCGACTCCTCCCGACGACATGTCCGGCCAGTGGTTGGTGTCTCAGCGGCACCAGTCGTGTGACAACCAATGGGTGGCCAACTCTTCGCCCGACACATACACCACAGCGACGACAACCCAATCGGTGGCAACGCTTCGCTCGACTCACAAATGGACGACAGAATAGGTGTTCAATATTAGGCCACAACTGAACTGACGGTTAATTCACACCAAGAAATGGATTCAATGTATTGAATGGCTTTCGCAGCGATTGTATTACAACTCATTTGATTATTATTACAACTATTAAGCACTCAATTGAATGCAATTAGCGATCAATTAGTGAACCATTTTTTAGTGTCATTTCGTTATAACAAAAACAACAATAAATACTATGAAAAACTAAAACACATTTCGTTTTGCCATTGAATGCAAAATATAACTCATTATTCAATACACGACACAAAATGACACAAATATTGAAAAATCAAAAAACAATTATATAATCAAAAAATAACTATAAATTCAAACAACAAAACAAAATAATAATAATGTGTTAATCAATGGCTAAGCATTGCATGGATTGGTATAATGGGTTCAAACGGATGGACACACGAAGAATGGCGTGTATTGTGTGGTGAGGTGTGTGTTGTCTCGACGTTGGGATCAATTGAATGCAATGACAATCAACTAAATGGATGACAATTTAGTGGTTTAGTCAATGCAATCGATATATAAGTAATGCATTACTAATGCATTCAATTCTCACTCATTTCAGTGCTCTCTGTGTTCAGTGCTGTCGATGTCTCACAACATTCAATGCATTCAATGCTAGACTCAGGCATCAAATCAGCTGTGAATTCATTTCACGTCAACTCCGAGTCTCGACAACGAGAACACAAATGATGTTCACTAATAATGAATACAACTTTTTATACACACATTATTTAAAATAAGTTAAATTATTTTTAATTCAATTCTCATTTCAATCAATGATAAGGATTTAGTGTTCAATTGTGTTGCGGACCACAACTTGTGGTTATAATTACAATTCAAACACAAAATGCTTAAATGATTGACTGAATTTGTGAACTAGTTTTATAAGTTTTAAGTTACAGTTAACTTTTGCTAACAAAACCATACAAAAGTGTTCTAGCTGGTTTGAACAATCGACAATTCAGTTCCCAACTGAAACTAAAAGTTTTTAAAAATTGTTATTTTATTTAACGTCTAATAAGCGAGTGATTTGTCTAATCATACGAATAGGTAATAATTCAATACATTTTATACATTGAATGTGTTTTCTGAATACAATCCTTAAAACAGACCAATTGGCCGATCGGTGGCCACACTCTCCACCCAAAAGTGGCTCGAGTTTGGCTCAAGTGTTGAGAATAATGTATGAAAAAGTTTTTTATGTTATTTTCAAATTAAATTCTTTACATAATTATATTTGTGTCAATCACTCTCTCATTAGATAATTACATTAAAAGCATCCAAACATACAAAACAATATTCACTTAACTATACTTTACTCTAATTAACGCCGTGTTTGACACTTACATGACAGCAAAAAACAAACTAAATTCAATGTTAAATAAACTAAACTTCAGTAAAACACATCGTTTTGACAACAATTTATGTGCAAAACAATAAGTAGTTATAAAAGTTAATTCAAATCCTATAATAGACTTGTTTTGTGGAAAATCACGAATCGATTCCATAACTAATTCTTTAAACAATTTGCTATTCTTAAGGAGTGATCACTTCTATTGGATTCAATCAATTAAAACAATGGTTTATTATCTTTTGAATATCTTTTATATAAGTGGTGGAAAAAAGAAAATGCGATTTTATAGTGTGAACGTAAATTAATTATTTCTCAAGTAAATGGTGTGATCAGTTTATAGATTATATTCTCATGTAAAAATATAATAATGTAAAATCATTTTACTATAAAGAAAAATTTTGTAGCATTTTCCATTAATGACCAGCAAATCGCCGAACATGACCTATTTTCGACATTAATTTTGTAGAAATTTAATAATATTGTATTTTACAAAACTGTTCCCGGAAAAATCAAAACTATATATGATGAAAATTGTTTAAATGAGTATCAATGATTGTGATAGTTAAAAATTCTTAGAGACTATGAACATAGCAGTAATACCCAGCCAACGCTGGCCACCCGTCGGTAGTGGTCAAACTGATATGGTAGACCGATGTTTAAAATATGAGGCTAAAATATGTTTATACAGTGGAGATGCGGGAAACAAACAATTTAGGATAATCTACAAATGACCGAGAATAGGTTCAGGACACGAAAATTGGTTTTTGGACGATTTCAGTACCGAAAAAGACCTACCAAAAAATGCGTTAAAAAAATTAACCAACTAATACTTTTTAAATACTGGGGATATGAATTCTATACCAACACTGACTTATACCCCGATATACCCCCTTCCGATTCCCACCGACTCCTATCACTTCTGTTGTCTGTTAGAGGAATAGCATTAAAAGTTGCAGAGGTCCTCAAATCGAGGCTGTTTTAGTTTATTGCCTAAAAATCAAGTGAATTCATTGAATAGAAAATTCAAAATTTGGTGATATAATAAGTGATAGCTGATGATTATTATGACAATTGAAACTTTGCTTAAAGTTAAGTACTTTAAGTATAAAACAATTTTTAGTTTCACGCCAATAAGCGCATTTTCTTTTTTCCATGACTTATACATGTATTAGACATCTATTGTATGATTAAATATTGTTTAACAAAGTTTTATATACTTATTTATTGGTTTATATATCGGTATTAATGTTAAATAATGTTTACATTAATTATTATAAATTAAATGTCATTTTATTTACAATGAGTTTGTATTAGAAAAAGATTACAAATGTCTTTAATTAACAATTTAATGAACAAATTAATAGTAATTTAGAAAAATAAATGAGAGTTTAATTGAAATAAATGTCGGAATGAATGGTGAGATTGAATGCGAAGATTGTCTGCACTTTTGTTTTGTCACTCATTTGTGTCCAAAGTGTCGACGAATTCGTAAAAGTGTTTCATTCGAAGGCAGAGCTCTTTGGCATCGGATCCACACTTTGTCTTCGCTTCGACCGCGCGTTCAATCATTTGATCCAATCGTTGAGTGATTCCCGACTCGAAGTCTGAAGATTGACGCAAATATTGGACGCATTCGTCGATCAATTGCTGCAACTCTTGGACGCAGCCGTCGATTGTCTCCTCACCGCCGATGCCGTCCTTGTCTTCGGCGGCCATCACTTCCCGATCGCCGTCTCCGCACTCATTGACGCACTCTTTGTCATCCATAGTGTTGTCGTCGTTGTTGTGATGGCTTTGGGAAGCGTTGGAAGCGATGTCTTCGTTGAGACAATCGTTTGAATGCATCGATAGTTTGATTTCAAAACTCAATTCAAACCCAAAAACAAAAGCAATGAATGAATGAATGATTGAATGAATCGTATGTTTCGAACACTCGTTGCGTCACAACTGAAGCCAAACGTCACGTGAAGTGAACCCCAAAAGCGATCTCTCATTCCATTCACGCATTCATTCAAAACCGAACTCAAAGTCAAACTTAATATCGAATTCAAGTCCAACTCATTTGGAATCTAATGTCGAACTCAATGTCGAACTCAATGTCGAACTCAGTATCGAATGTAATGCTTGACAAGTGTTTGACCGAAGGGTCAGAACCGGAGAGCGAAGTGTTGGGCAAAAGTGGGGATCGATTTGTGACCCAATTGTCGGACAAGAGATCGAAAGACAAGCAATGGTTACGAGGAGTGGAGACACGGGTTCGCCGAACCATCGATTCGTTGGTCAAAACGTTTGTCACAACTCTTGACCGAAATTATGTCGAAGAGAGCGAAATGAAGGCTCGACTCAAACGCTTGGAGACAACCGTTGAGGACATCGCAGTCATTGAACAACACATCCAATCAATCGCTCAACACATCCAACAATATCTTCCGCCCAAACCATAGATCACTCAAAGACTATCTCTCAATACATCACTCATTTGATCCATTCATTCAATTTAATGTCTTTTAAACTTAATTTCATTGTTTTTCCTCTGATTTTCTTCGTGTAAATGATTATTACTTTTCAATACTTTTATCATAAGTTTTTTGTTTAATTGTTTTGTTAAATATGAAGTTTTTTAGTGAACACTCGCTATAGTGTACTAAATATGTCATAAAGTTTTTTTATTAAAATTCATAAACATTTCAATTAAAATAAAATTATTAATTTTGTGACGGTTCTTGTGTTGATGAGTGGTGTTCAGAGAGGGCGCGCGTGTAGTTATAAATGTTTCGGATTTCGAATAGCGATATCTCGAAAACTATACCTTCGATTTCGGTCAAAAGTTGTTAATCGAAAGGTAATGATGAGTCGAACAGCTGATGTGAAGGAAAACTTGGGGATATTGTCTGGAGCTGATCCAGTGGACAAAGAGTTTGTCAATTGGATATGAATGGGTAGACTTTCGGGAAGCGATAGCTTGAAAACTATAGTTTTGATTTTGCCCGAAAGTGGTTCAATCGAAAGCTATTGATGAGAGGAAGAGATGGTGCAAAGGAAAAGTTCAGGACTATCACCGGAGCTGATCCAGTGAGCGAAGAGTTTGGACGATTGAGGGTTGTTATGGGTAGAGGTGTGTGCGCGCGGAGTGCTGTGTTGTTGGTGTAAACACCTATTGACGAACCGTACGGAACGGTAGTTTGAGACCTGATCTTCGGGTGGCGATCGGGTCTACCGTCGATGTGGTTATCGGGTGAAGAGGTATGTATGTACTTGACAAAGACTTACTGTATATATATAGCACTATCGGGTGAGAACACCTGTTAGGCCAACAAAAGTTGGTCGCCTCGGCATATCGGGGCTCTGGCTGAGGCCCGCGTTTTGCATAGTTGAGGTATGCATACATACATATACCTACACATATGCATATCTCATACCAATATGACCATAATCATAATTATCGTTACATTGTTTATAAATGTTTTTGTAATTAATCATAATCTTATTATATTTGAACTTATTTATTGTATATTTGTTTTGCCGTGATATAACTAAAGCACTCCGTGTACTATAATAAATACGAGTGTTCATCAAATGAGTAATAAATATCAAATTTGTTTGTTCAAAATATTTGCTGTCATATATTGTTATATATTGTATGCGCTCATAATTATTTAAGATATAGGTGGAATTTACGTTGATGGTAACACAATAATTTATATTATTTATTCCAGCATTCATATATTTGCATTTAGTCTTATATCCATTAAACGTTTCGACTATACAGGGAATTTCAAATTTTATAAGTGACTTTATTTGTTTGCTAATAGAAATTTGGTTAAATTTGCTAATATTAACATATGAACTATTTGGACTATAATAATAGAGATGTTTTAAATTTTGTTTAATCAAAACTGCTTTTTTAATACATATAGTGAACGCCGTGTTCACCACTTGAGAACTACTTACAGTATATTTGACATTAGTTGTGGTTTCGTATGAAAAGTATAATTCACTTATTTTATACGTTTGATACACACATCCCATCAAACATATCACATAGGATAAAATTTTGTATAGAATTCTCATTGATATGGTCATGGTAATTTTATTATAAGTATAATAACGTTTTAAACAGATGCACAGCAACACTGCTGTTATATCAAATTGTAAACTCGCAAATAATGATAGCGTATTAAATTAAGCTATCAAAACACATTTACTATTGAACTATTTAAAATATGACAAAACATCACAATCTTGTGAAATATACAATATTATTTAATAATTAATGCAATATTAATAATATTGTTTTATTATTAACACAATAAAACTGTTATCATTCATATACTTTTAATTAGCAAACGGTAAAATAACGACCTGGATTGTTTAAGATATAATTATTAAATACATTACTTTTTACCCTATAATCTACAATATATGACTATATCGTGTAGGTCCTGTAAATTGTATTACTTAAATAAAGATGTATGACTTGGTTTAATAATTTACTTATTAAATTTTGTTGCATTCATAATTGTCTGCAATAATTTTTGCAATATTTGCTGGTTAGTTTTAATGTTATTTTAATTAATTTTATGCGTCAACCCTTAGAATAAATATAAGGTAACGCCCGTAACATATAATTGCAAAACAATATTTAATTAAATCAATAATTTAATTAGATCGGTAAAGTTATATTTATGTTACGGGCGTTTTTTGTATTTATTCTAAGGGTTGACGAATAAAATTGTGACGGTTCTTGAGTTGATTAGTGGTGTTCAGAGAGGGCGCGCGTATAGTTATAGGTGTTTCGGTTTTCGAGTAGCGATATCTCGAAAACTATATCTCAGAATTCTTTCAAAGTTGTTTGATCGAAAGAATATGGTAATAAAAATAGTTGATCGGAAGGAAAACTTCGGAAGTTGTCCTGGAGCTGATCCAGTGGACAAAGAGTTTGTCAATGGGGTGTATGTGTAGACTTTCGGGAAGCGATAGCTCGAAAACTATAGTTTTGATTTTGCCCGAAAGTGGTTCAATCGAAAGCTTATGATGAGAGGAAGAGCTGTTGTGAAGGAAAAGTTCAGGACTATCACCGGAGCTGATCCAGTGAGTGAAGAGTTTGGACGGATGAGTGTTGTTATGGGTAGAGGTGTGTGTGCGCGGTGTTGAGATGTGAACACCTTATGACGAACCGTACGGAACGGTAGTTTGAGACCTGATCCTCGGGTGGCGATCGGGTCTACCGTCGATGTGGTTATCGGGTGAAGAGGTATGTGTGTACGTGACGGAGACTTACTTTATATATAGCACTATCGGGTGAGTGCACGGCTTGTCGGGGAGGAAGGGTAAAGTATAAAGTATGAGACCTCGGGTCGCAATGCTTATCAAAAGCCGGACTCACTCGGGTAGAAGAGAATATGGAAAGTAGTGAATGACAGACCGTATGTTTTCAAACTAAAATCAAACTGTTTTTATTGCATATTTTCAAACGTTAGGTTAAATACAAAGTTATTGTGAGTATACAGTTAATACGTGCGTAAAAGTATGTTTTTGTAAAGTTATACAATGATTAAGTATAAATGTTTGGTATCATTAAAAAGGTAATGTTATTATCAATAATAATGTGTATAAAATTGTAATTGTAATTAATTGTAATTATGATTAAAATACGTAAAACATAGTTGAATAAAATGTTGCAAATTGTGGTTAAATATGAATTGCAGATGTGTTAAGAATGTGGTATCAATTAGCACTTAGGCGTAAGAAAGGGTTAGAAATGAAAGTTTAAGACATATATGAAATTCTTAGAAAAACAATGAATTGAAAATAATGGTAAAAATAGAGATAATTATTCTTCGATGTCTTATAGCTGATCCAATACATGCAAATCCTCACAATTTATTAATAATAAGAAAAATACCATTTATTTCATTGAATGGTATTTAATTGCAATAAAACAAATAATGTTAATAAATTGGTTATATATTCTCGTATTAAAGGTTTTGTGTAATTCTATGATAAATGTTGAGCCTATGGGACAAATGCTAATTCTATGGATAATGTCCACCAATTTATAGCATTTTATTTGTTTTGTTAAAAATGAATATTTAATTAAACTTAAAAATAACGAGTTTTAATAAAATGCATAATAAATAGCACTCAAAAAAGGTATAAACAATGAAAGGTCGCTTCTATGTAACACAACAGTTCAATATTGTCAGGAAAAACTAATTAGTGTAACTAAACACTAGTTACTGTAAACTCCAATTACATTTAAGACCCGTAATTAATACCTAATTGACACGTGACTCTACTCTATATATTTTTCGCGCCAATACTTTATTCAAATATGTGTTCACTACTTATATACTATATTATACTCACATTTATATTGTAATCATGTATGGATATACCCATACATTAACTTACGATATCGGTAATCTGGCCAAAATCGGTAATTCCGAGGTCGGACGGACACCAATCATATCTCATCTTAATCACCTTATGATACCGCATAGACTATATAAATATTACAGTCCCGCTACAAGCCGTTTACGAGTTATCCCTATGTAAAGTTATCGAAGTTCGGGAAAGGTGGCCGCAGAGGACGATGCCCTCCGATTTGAACCATACAATTTATACCACTTATAGAGCTGGTTTCAGGAAGGAATATATGTAGAATTGAGCGAGTTACACTCGACAGATTTCCTACAATGGAACATCTTATATAATCACATATATCACTATACATATTCGGTAAAGTGGCCATAGCGGCCATAGCCCTATGATCTGGACCGTATAATTTACATAATTTATAAAGTTCATTTAAGGGATCAACATAAGTAAAAATGAGAGACTTACACTTGACAGATTTTCTACAATGGAGATTTTTCGACTTTTACATGTATCTCTATTAGAATGTAAAGACATTTGGCCCTAACGGCCAAATGTCTCATACGAACATCACATAACTTTTAACATCAATTCATCACTACTAACAGATGATTATATGTCATTTTCAAGAAAGTACACTGGATACTTTTCTCATTATTTACTTTTATTACTATTTATATTATCTTTATTATATAACTTTTATATTAATTATTTATATATGTTTTACAAGTTATTTCTTAACATAACTACACTTTAACTTTATATTCATATTATGCAATACATTAGTGCTGCTAAGCACTGTGTGTCAGCATTTGGCATAAGCGAAAGAGAGGGTCGTCAACACATATTCCCAATCTATACTTCTAGTCTCTAGTCTCCAACATAGAGACCGATGTGTCATACATAGAACCCTATTTAATAGAGAGAAGCGTGGGTTATAATCAATACCCATATTCTCAATCTAACCTCTAGTACAACATATAAAGACCGATATACCAAAAGGGAGGGAGATAGCACACTATATAGTTTAGCACTATTAATGCTAGAAGTGCTATTCTTATGCCCGTATATGGACATGAATGAACTAAAAGCTCTCTAACAGTTCTCTAACAATAACATCTAATTAGTGATGCCTAATATCCTTTCAGATCACATCACTATAGCAATGTCATGAGAGTTTCTCTCAAAATACCTTTTGACTATGTTCAGAACTGAAATACCTTATCTGTACTAAATCTCTCATTCCTCGAGAATTGCTGCGAGAAGCAAAAGAGTGACTTCACTTCATATAGTCGCCCCAAACAATTCAGTCGCTTATACTTTTTACTCTTCTCTCTTCTCTAGACTTCTCTATGAAAGACTCTATCTTTTTACTTTTTCATTAGCTCTAACGCTAAAGTCTATCCAGTAATACTTTATTACTTTCCAATTTTCTATTCAGTAATACTTTATTACTTTTCAATTCTCTATTCAACAATAATTTCTCGTGACACCCTGTCACAGTTTATTCAACAATATTTTCTCGTGACACCCTATCACTGCTTATTCAAAACCTATTAAGGGGAGAGAGAATGCATCTTTTGTCGACGCTTTACACGCCATTGAAATCCAAGCAGTATTTAACCGATGTAGTCTATTTGTGTAATCAACTAATGTAAGTCAATGTCTTATTACTTATATTAATTAAAACTCTTTAATCAATTGAACCCGTGTGGCATTATTCAACAAAAGGTATGTACATTCTATTAATTATCTGCAATTGCCCGCTAATAATTACCGTAACGCTTCCCCGCGATTGTCTTTCACTTCGAGGTTAAACTATTTATCAAACGAACTCGTCACTGAAAAACTGTTCATGAGGAATAGATTACGTACTGTAATAAGTACAGTGACTAATTAAAACCTAATTATTGAAAGACCCTAATTAATCGATACGCGCCACCTTTGAATGATTGTTTCGATGACAATATTCAATTGGACAGTTTTTATACGTGACAAAATGTTTAAGTACTGCATATGTAAAACACTTAAAAAATATTATCATTAAATATATAATTTTATTAATATCTTAAATGCAATATATTTTAAGAGATTTAAAAATTTTAAATGAGTTTTTGTGTACAAAGTGTTAAATCGTGTGATAAAAAAGCCAAGAATATTAAATTTAGTAATAATATTATATATTAATAAACTATAGTTTTAATGATAATTTAATTGTAACATGAATTTGAATCCATCCGTGAAATGCCGGGCAATATTCTTCCGCAAGTCTTTTTTTACAGGTATTACCGGTATTGAATTTTTGCTTACTTCAATTAAACTAAGACAGAAGCCTAATATTATTGTGATTGGGTACAGGTGTAGAGTGTATTTTAAATACAAGATTGATTAACATTAAAAGTATTTATTTTCAAAAAAAACCCAGAAAAAAATTGCTCGAAAAATTTATTGGTATAGGAAAACTTTTTTCCTGATTAATAAAAGTCATATGTGTCTATATAATTATGATACCTACACATCTCATCTATAATCTCAATAAATAATTTTTATCTTAGCAAGCTCTACTTTTTAGTAATAAAGGCTAGACCCAAGGCACCTATAGACCTAACTTTTAATTTTTAAAAATTAGAAGTTTTAGAAAATAATTTATATTACACACAACATCTCCAACAAAAGCACTACAAACTGAATTGGTTAAAACTAAATTCCAATTAGAAATCTGATTTTAATGCATATGTTTTCAATTATACTATAATGAAATTAATATTTTATAACATATATTATTTATTTTAGTATTTCAGAAAGGGAAATAATACTTGTTTATAACGCAAAAATCAAAATCAAATTACCTCAAGCGGTTAAAAATATAATAAATAATATACATAAAATAAATTTAAAATTTCAATGCAATATTATATTTTATTTATAAGTGCTGGAAAAATGAAAATGCGTTTATTGGGTGAAACTAAAAATTGTTTTATACTTAAAGTACTTAACTTTAAGCAAAGGTGTAATTGTCATAATAATTACCAGCTATCACTCAATATATGACCAAATTTTTAATTTTCTATTCAATGAATTTAATTGATTTTTAGGCATTAAACAAATATACCCTGGATTTGAGGACCTCTGCAACTTTTAATGCCATTACTCTAACA
>CAJPIZ010000531.1:0-20516 GCA_905368565.1 Medioppia subpectinata
CATTAAATATACTTTTCACTGGATATTACAAAACTTTTATATTTAAATTGATTAGATGGCAAAATTAAATTTACTAAATGTGGTCACCGATAATTCTCATTTTTATTTAGTTCTGAGACATAGTGTATATAACTCTCAGATACAGATCTATTGAAGTATTTTATCTGATTTTTGTTCTCAAATGTATTTCTCGTTTCTCTGTTATCATTAAAAGTATATCAAGTATGGCCTGAGGACGGGGAAGGGCTGTAAATACAAATCTCTTATGATTTCTTCCAAAGATTTAAAACATTTAAAATTTTTTATTTCTTTCATATGCCAGAGAATGACTTAATACTGTATTTTTGTTATACACTAACTATGAATATATATTACTTATATATTTAAGAAAAAATGTGTTGATTTGTTGAGTGATATAAAAAAGTTTATTGAAATTTATTTGAGAAAATACGGAATGAATTATGTTTTGCCCGAAAACACAGAGAGACTTAGTGTGGGTCTAATGAAAGGCTTTATTAAATGAATAGTTGAACCAAAAAAACTATTGTAAGGATATCTTTGAAATTACATAATAATAATCGCATTTATGTATAGAATTGAATGTTTGTCTTGAGATTTAAAAGTAAGAAAATGGTAAGAAAGAAGAGATATTCACTTCTGTACACATATATAACACATATAAATCCCCAAAAGGCCGGCCATCGCTGATAAATACTGTGTATAATTACAAAACATTTCTAATTAATATCAACTAAATATTTATTGATTCTAATTATCAAAGGATTTGCACTCAATTTGAATAAATTAATACATTATGTGCTTTTAAAAAGTCTTTGTAATTAACTTATATCTAAAAATATATCTCAAAAAATAACATTTAATCGTATATTTTGATTGTTATTCTTACAAAATGAAAATTATATTTAAATTAATGTTATTATTAACTGGGATTCAAATTCCTAATTGAAATTTTTATCCAAAAACTTATTAACATCTTATAGTGTTTATAGTAATTGTTTGTGAAATTTAAATAAAGTTTAAGTATATTTATAAACTAAAGAAAACTATTTACAGGTATGTAATACTTATATATGAAATCTACTTATATTTAGTAATAATAGTGGATATTATGTAGTAATCAATAAAAATTGTAGTGATTTTAGGTTAACATATCTATTATAACTCTATATATTATAAAACATATCTTATATATTATTTTTAAACGCAAATCAATTGAAATTGTTTTTCATTATAAACTAAACATGTAATTGAAGTTTAAGACAAATTTCATTCAATAGAGTATAACAATAGATTATAACTGCTATTATTATTATTAGAAAAAAATTTACTCCATTTAATGTATGCCTATTTATTGTAATCTCTTTTTGCATTCAAATGCGATATATATTATAAAAAGAAGAAAAATAAAAACTTTTGAACAAATCGTTTCGATGTATTATATTATTTTGAAATCAATACACGGTTTACAATACAATTCGCAATAATTTTTGGGCACAGAATATAACTATCGACTTATTTTTGGCACCAAAAGAGTAATACAACTCTTTTCTCTCCCAAAGTTGGATAGAAATGATTGAATTGTAGTTTTTATTATTGTTTAATGATTTTCTTACTGTTATTTATAGAAAACAAATTTGTATTTTATGTTTTCTTAAAACTCATTGCAATTGTATTTTCCAATTTCTATTCACTATTAACACAATATCTGTCATTTTTTTCCATAGTATTTAGATATCAATTGCAAGGTATAAGCCCTCTGTTTATAACCTGTCTTTCTATCGCTGGCGAAACACTATTATTACAAACAATACATAAGTTATATTCATGTAAAACAACTTTTCATTATTTACTTCAATGTCAACAACTAATTCTTTGAATATTTAATTCCAAATAATATATATTATATTTGAATAAATAGTTTTACGATCAGTTGTTTCGTATGTTGTAATGAGTGGTCTCTCTATTGGTTTGTGTGGCGTTTAGTAATGTATTTGAGATGAAGAATAAACGTATCCGAAGAACAACACAAAAACACTAATTTTCATAGTTTTCTTAGCAATCAATAGAGTATTCGTTACTTCAAAACAAACACAAGGATAAGAAGAGGGAGAGAAAAATCGTGAAAAGAGTTTTGCCTTTCATTACGCTGTCCCGCATTCACACAACTTTATGAAGAATTAGATCAACATCTCTGAGAGTGAGTGCGAGAGAGAGAGAGAGAGAGAGAGAGAGAGAACGTCTGGGAATCAGTATACAAGAGCTCCTCTCACCTCTAACTGTTGTAAAACTACCTGCGCTGAGAAGGAGAGAGAAAGAGATTGACAATAATAAAGGCAATCATAATATATAATAATTATGTGAATTGGATGTATGTGTGGAGAGAATGAATGAATGTGTGTGAGAGGGAGAGAGAAGGAGAGAGAGAAACACAGTCTAGTTTGTGGGTCACTGGTATACAAGTGAGAGAGCACTCGGAGGTTCACGCATTCAATCCCAATCGGCTCTCAACACACTCTCCTCGCAAAATGTTTGCCACTTTTCAGATGAAGACCTCATGTATAATATGTATATATTGTCAGCGCTTTTACCAATCAATGTAATGACTCGTCAGTGAAATTATCGATTGGTCTGCAAAAAAAACTTTTCGTGAAAATGGTTTAAAGTTTTGCTTACTTTATGTGTAAATTGATTGGTATTTATTGCTGTTAATCTCAAATCAATCAATAATTATGAACCAACTATTGTTGGACTCAAAACATTGCATTGAATTTATATGCTTTATATTCTTCACATTAACGTCGCTGTCATTTGCGGTAAGTTTTGTTTTGATTAGTTTTCTTAAAATATTTTTCTTTAGAAACTATTGTTTGATATATTTATAAATTATACAATTGTTGGCAAATCTATGTATTCATTTCATGTCAAACGCACACATTTTCCGCTATTAAATTTTAACCGATTTATTAATTTATATAAATATTCATGTGATTTAATAGTCAAGAAACGGAAATATTTGCAAAAATCATATATTAATTTTGTTATAAGAAATTTTCTGAAATTACTTCCACATTAGCCACTAATGGAAAATTAATAACTTATTATATTATGATATAAGTTATAATACAAAAAAGTTTACGTATGAATTGTATATGAAAATTATAGTAAAAATAAATAACTTGATATTAACTTAATAATAAAAATGATAAATAAAAGTTTTTATGGCCATTCAAAGTGTTTTATTAATATTATTAAAGCGGTTTTAAAAAAGCCTAAACAATCAGTCGCTATAAATAAGCCTAACTCTGGATATAAAATGCAAAATACATTACTGTTTGGCTAATAATATATTGTTATATTGTTATAAATCGGAATTAAGCATTAAACTTAGAGAGAGAGAGAGAGAGAAGGAGAGAGAGAAACACAGTCTAGTTTGTGGGTCACTGGTATACAAGTGAGAGAGCACTCGGAGGTTCACGCATTCAATCCCAATCGGCTCTCANAGAGAGAGAGAGAGAGAGAGAGAGAGAGAGATTACTTTAACGAAAGTTTTAATGAAATTACTTTTTAAAAATCTAATAATAAAAAAATCGTGATTTATTGCTAATATAAAGTCCAAGAATAACACATAAACCCAAATGAAGTTTTTCTTTCTTAGCTATTAGTTTAGCATTTAATAAAATGAAGAAAAAAACTTCGATATAATACTAATTATTTTATTAGTTGTGGAGTGAAAAGAGAAGAGAAGGGAAGAAAAAAAATGTTGACTTAACACTAAAATAAACTGTTTATTGAAAAAACAAGTTTTCATTTGCATTCAAAACAACACAATAATTGTATAATAGATTAAAATATTAACGTAATAAATGCCTGAAAGCGTTATTCTCTTATAATAAATGGGTTACAATAAAAATGAAAATTACATATAAATCTTATGAGTAAAACATTATATTATATTATATTCTCATTTTTTGTGCCTTTCATACCGATTCACGAGTCAATCGCTTTTAAACAAAATAATTCGCGTTTTGTTTTGAAACAAACTTTTTAAATATTATTTTATTGTTTTCAATGCAGTCATGATATGATGATAGGAGTATTGGGATTGAGAAAGTGACTGAATAAATGAACCAAAAGTGTATTGGCATTACTATATGGGAGAGTGTGAGAGAGGAAGTGAGTGCGAGAGAGAGAGAGAGAGAGAGAGAGAGAGAGACAGAGAGACAGTTAGAAGTCATTGTTTCGGAAGAGGTTTTGCACTTAAACTCCATAATAATAATAATAACGTTAATAATAATAATGTGATATAATTTGATAATTCGTAAAATGGATGAGAGCTAATTTATTGGCAGAAAGGGGTATTTTAATATGTATTTTATAAATATTGACTCAATTAGAGAGGCACTTGTGATTGGGAACGCAGTGAGTACTCAAGAGAGAGAGAGAGAGAGAGAGAGATGAATTAAAATATGTTTGATCTCAATATACATATAATATTTGTTTATTACATGATTTGAAAGGAAAAGTTTAGCGCATTCTTTAATAGCAGTCAAACCCCTGTTTGTTATTATTATTTAAATTATATTTCTTTTTCACTCATATTTAGTATATTTAGACAAAAAAACTCCTCATTTATAAACAATTTTGTTCTCATTTTTATGAAATAATATTTACAATAATATATTGTTTTAATAACAAATTTCTGTACCTATTATTTGCAGATTTATTATATTAGTTAAAAAAATAACTCGAGTTTTTTGTTTTGCTGTTATTTTATAAAACGAAAAATTCCTTTAAAACAAGGAATTTGTGTGTTTTGAGCGAAACAATAGTATCGGGCGATTAGATCAGAGCACCTGTATGTTAGATCGTAATACTGTATACTTTATGTAGATCTATATACATGTAAAAAACATTTATGTTCTACCGTAATGGGACAGGTAGTAATAGCAACCAACAGGTATTTTGTATACAACAAACATTTGTTTGTATGGGAAACCTAATACAGGTATACAATTGAATTCAATTGAGTAAATAAATTGTTTCATTCTCTCTGCCCATAAGGACTCACCCTTTTATATAGTGAACCCATTTTACGAATTATCAAATTATATCACATTATTATTATTATCGTTATTATTATTATTATGGAGTTTAAGTGCAAAACCTCTTCCGAAACAATGACTTCTAACTGTCTCTCTGTCTCTCAAACTCTATAATTTAAATCACATTTTTTTCAAAATGCATTTTAATGTTAAAGACATTACAAACTCGTGTTTCTCTTTGTATTATATCCTAAACAGTAATCTCTTGTATTTCTCTCCTTCTCTGCACCGCTCTTTCATTTGTGTCCCAAAAATGTCTTTTTTGTCATAATTTTATTGTTTTCTTATCTAAACTACGGTTTGGTTTTTCGAGAATTATATTTCAATTTTAATACCAAAGAAAATTGCATTTCATTTCTTTGAACATTTAATGTGAACTTTAATGAACTTTCTTTTCAATTATTTAATAAACAACAAAACAATTTGTTTAGTTTTTTTTGCATTTTAATTGAATAATAAATCAAATATAAATTTAAAATAACATTTTAGTTAATACAGTGAAACTCAATGAACTATTTTAAACTAACATGAACATTTTGTTTTTTGATCGCTTTAATCGGTTACTAATTTCTACAAAATGCTGTTGCGATCTAATTGTGCCATTTTTATCACCTTTTTTACCAGACATTCACTGCCCTTAAGCCTACAATCCATGCCATGTCTTGTTGTGATAAAAGTACAGAAACTTTTTTGTCACACAATATGCAAAACGATTATAATTATATATTAACCGTATTATTAAACAAATAAAAATCTTTATTTGTTTTTAAAATGAGAACAAATACGAGGGCACTTGTATTGAGAGCTAATTTATTGGCAGAAAGGGGTATTTTAATATGTATTTTATAAATATTGACTCAATTAGAGAGGCACTTGTGATTGGGAACGCAGTGAGTACTCATGAGAGAGAGAAAGAGAGAGAGAGAGAGAGCACAGTTTAATTAAGGTCTCAATTAACTGAATACCAGATATTATATGCATTTGATTAAGAAGTCAAGAGAATACAGCAAATAAGAAGAAATCATAGTTTTCTAAATAAAGTTTCTTTAAATTAAGTCATTTGCGAAAACGTGAATAAGATTTGCATAAAAAATATTGATTTGAAAAATTAAACACTAATTGTGGCACTTATTTAATGTGAGAGAAAAATTTAATATCTACTGAATGTTGAGTGATTTGAAAGTTAATGTTCACACAATATATACCCGTAAAACGGCTTTACATTTAATAACCAAACAGTTATTTAATAGTTTGGATGAATTGAAGAAACATATACTGAATGTACAGTATATACAGGAATGGAGCGAATGATTGCTCATTCATTCATTCAATCATTAAATTCATACAAAATTAATGGCAAAACGAATTGTATATTCAATACACAACATAATTAAAGCAATAATTCATTTCTGTGTTCATAATTAATAAAACTATTTAATGTATTGTTCATTGTTTTTGTTTATAAGTCACTATGAAATGAGCGAAACAATCGGCCGAACCATAAGGTGCTATTGTATGGCATTGTATGGCATTGTATGGCATTGTAATAGTCAACCACCCGGTGCTGATTCTGCTGGTCATGTATGCCAACCCATTGCCGAGCTCTATATATGTCCTCATATTCACTGCCAATTAATGTATTATTATATGATTTATAATATAATTCAAGGATTTTTTAAATAATAGCTTCAAACTAATTAAGAAACTTTATATTCTCTCTCTCTCTCTCTCTCTCTCTCTCTCTCTCTCCTTCTCTCTCTTTCTCTCTCATTGTTGTAATTCTTTGGTTAACCAAAGATTAATAAAATTTAATTGCATTTAATTTATGCATAAATTAAAAAATAATAAATATTTTGTATCAGTTTTATGTGCTGTAAATGAATGACAAAAAACTCTGTTAACACACAAGTGATTATAAAAAAGGGTTTAATAATAAATCATAATAAGATTTAATTGAAATGTTTATGCAATTAAATCACATATTTATCGCACTTTATACAAAAGGCCCGTATTTTGCGAATTGATGCCAAAAACACTTTCAATGATTGCATTTTACTTGACATTAATTTTTAATGAAAAGATATAAATATTAAATAAAACAATTTCTCTGAGATTTATTCTCATGTTTTTCTCGACTCTTTGTAATACAAAATAAATGTGAAGTGAAATGAAATGAAAAACAATATTTATTTTATTTTATCATAAAATTTCGTGTAATGTTTTTCAGAAAATCATTTCATTTCTAGCGTTTGTTTCGTTGAAATTCCTGTCAAATGTATAAAACAAATAATTCATAAGAAAAGCAAATAAAAAATATCCCCTAATATATGGAGGAAATGATAACAACGAAACGAAACACAAAACCCTTTTTACTTAAACGATAATATCCTTATCGATGTAAACGACTATTAAAACTGAAGTTTAAATTTGTTCCCCATTTTTATTTAAGTAATTTTGTTTTATAAAACCAGAAAAAATAATACATTCTTTGAATAAATTTTATTCAATTTAATACATTATTAAGCACTTAATGTTAGCATAAAAATCAAATTTATTATTATTATTCAAATCCCTAATTGAATCACAAATTTAATGATAAATTTTATATAAATTACAGAATAATAACAATTCTTATCTGTTTTGTTGATTACATAATAACAATAATAATGATTACAAGATTTGCTGAGTTTTTGTGTGCAAAAAATTAAAATTTATTAATAGTTTTACTCAAAAAATAAAATAAAACTAAACCTAATCTAAATTTATTGCAAACTCCAGTCGAGTCAAAGTATCTTAAATGAAGAATTCAGTCCATCGGTCACATCGAGATGCGATAGAGGGGTTATGTATATATATGTGGTCACATTACAGCCGTTCAACGGTGTGGTCCATACCCGGGGTCACCGCAAACATCCCTGTATGGCGTACGGCAGCGGCGGCTTCAACACCACATTAAAGATCAGTTTATTGGCCGACGAGAGCGACGAATTGTTTTGCGGTTATAATAAATTCAATGTGAGTCTCAATTCACACACACAATCATTAACACACATTTTTATAGACAACCAAATTCTCTATATTTCATACATTCTCATCAAAGGCAATCATTTTAGCGATATTTTTAGATATGAAATCCACATTAAAATTAGGAACAATTGTAATGTGAATCTGTTTTTAATGATAGCAAACAACAATTTGAACAAAACTTGATGTCATTCTGTATTTTTATGCAAATTTTAACATAAATTTCGAAAATGTTTTGATGAATTGATATCATAGGGCGATAGATCGGTATCGTTGGCCGTCAGACCTCATAAATCGCTGGAATTATCTGATGATAAATACTATTTCATGACTTGCGAACAGTTGGGCTACAAAAGTGTTCGGTTTGTGTATAGATTTTGCTAATTTATCATTACTTTTCACTTATCTTTCCCTCACCCATACCTTTCCGGTGTTCAACACTCAATATTCTCTAATCTCATATTTGATTTGTACTAATAATGTGAATATTTGTTTGCATGTGTGCCACAACAGGGGCGGCACATATAGCGTTTCATTAAAACTAACTGATTTAAGCGGACAGAGGGTCTCGCGTGCACTTCACGGCAGTTCCTATATATTGAGAGCACATCTGACCCCATATGACAGTGAGTACAGTATATTCACACAAACAGAGACAGAGACAGAGACACCGTAACCCACATATCATTACCTATTGTACAAAAGTAATTAATTATTTGATGTAATTATAGTAATAACAACACTGCGAATGAAGAACTGTTTCTCGTTCGCGGCCGACACCGAACACGTCCGACTGTTGGACGACTTCGGGTGTCCCACAAAAGCGCAACTCATGTCTGAGTTCATGTACAACAGCTCACATACGGCCGAAGCCATAGTCTACGAGATGTTCAAATTTCCCGACTCTCACAAATTGTTTATCCAATGCGATGCCATACTATGTCGGGGCGGATGTCGGGAACCGATGTGCGATTCCGCCACCGATAAGGACCGGGAATTGGCCACCGATTCCTATTCGCTAATATCTTCGTCGACAACGCTATACGTCTTCGAGCCGTCAGATGAAAGCTGTAATTCAATAAAACAATTCAATTATATCTTAAAGAAGGTTTAAAATTGTGTTTTAATTTCCTACACATTTAGTAATGTCTGCAAATTTAATCGATTGCACGGAATGGAGGTTTCCGTGGCTTATAATACTCTGTATAACTCTCACAGCATTGTTAGTACTCATGCTTTTAGTGAATATATTCATGTGTTCATCGCTTTCATGTCGATTCATTAAAACAGAAGTATAAAACAATTGTTATTTATGTTAACTATAATTAATACAAAGAATTGTCAATACTTAGTAGGGAAGGGTTTGCATTAATTAATAATACATCTCAAGAATAGTTTTTTGCCAAAAGTAGTGCCAAGTATTGACAATTCTTGCGATAAAATAACCACTCATTTCAAACAAGTTTATATAATATATATTATAATATAATTAACAGGTGATAGAGAAGGAGCCGTCGGAAGTGGACGACTACGACCCCTATCACGTCAATTGGATTTCACCCAACACTGGGTTCGGCGGTTCGCGACTATCGTTGAACAGATCCGCCGCATTGAACAACTCGTTCACATCAAACAAGTCGTCCGCCAGATCTCATCATTTAGTCTACTATAGAGACCATTTTGTGCCCAAACACTACTCCACTTTACAGCCGCCGCCGTTATCCTCATCACAACAAACTCGTCCTCTTAGCAGATATTCCACTCATTCAACAAAATCGCAAACTTCGCAAAAATCAAGGAAATCACAAAAATCACAGAAATCCCAGAAATTACCCAAAATAGTGGAAATTGATTATTCAAATGATTTCAAACCATACACTTATTCGCTTCGTTAGGCCATCACTTGTGTCTCTGTTTGTTATTCATTATTAATGAATTAATGAATCATTAACAATCATTTGCCATCACTTCATCACAATTGTTACATCAATTCATATTTATTATAACACCACATATAATATATAATTTTTGTATTTATTATATCATATTCTTTAATTAATACAATGCATTGAATTTTGTGTTTTTCATGATTTTTCTCTAAAATAAAATTTTTAAATTAAAAGTTTTAACAAAAAATGGTTGGAAATGAGTTATTTTGAGTAATTTTCTAAATAGGTTATGAACATTTTCTAAACTAATTAATAGACATAAAATTGTTTGTCACATATGAGGTTTGAATTCTTATGAAACAACAATTAAGTGATTTAAATAAAGCTTTTTGGTTAATATTAAAATATCTGATGTAAATTATTATCTAATTATAAATATGAAAGAAAACAGTGATTGCTTTGTATTACAGTTATTATTAAATATTCAATGATATAGTTAAATGTAGTTAATCAATGAATTGTATTTCTTAACAAAATAACTTGGTCAATATTTATATATAAAATTTTGTTTTGATTAAATCTGATTTATAATTTAAATTGCAATAGATTTAATAGTTTCTATGTATTAGAATCCAATAATTAGATTCTTTAATGTAATAGACTAATTGATGACAAAAACTACTGACCATGATGGTTCACAATGTAAATTTATATTATAAGTGTATTGAAATACTTAGGAAATTCAGACAAATTCTACTATTTATTACATAAAACGCTAAATTAAATTAAATTAATAACTATAGTTTGGGAATAAAAGATAACTAAACTTTGTATGTTATATAATGGTAATGATTTAACAAGTTTTGCATAACTTCTAGAAGTTTTGCCATTAAATTATAAAATGTACGCAAAATATTCAAACATATCGACCAAAACACTAAACATTTCCATAAATCAGACAATTAATTAATGAATTAAATGTAAAAAAAAGTTTAAGAAAAGCAATAATTGAATGAATGACTAAATTGTAAATTCATTTTAACGATAGAAACGATTGAATGAATGTTTGAAATGAGGTCTCAATTGGTAGACAACCCCTGAATGAGTGAAGTGTTGATCACATGATGTGTTGTTTATATGCAATGAATGCACGCATCGAATGACGAGATGAAGACAACTACTCGCAGGACATCCGCCCGAAGACAATGAGTGGTCGCACCGGACGGACACACGGCTACATACGGGCGCCCAACACATCCACTGCTGTGCCCGCACTCAATGGCGGCCCACAGACACAGACACAGACCGCAGACACCGTCGGCAGAGCGCACAGATCGGCCGCCACCGCCACGGATCAGCTGGACTCGTGTCTGACAGGAGTGGCCAATTTGAAGCCAAAGTGCGAACAGACATACCGTGTGATTGCGGCCAATGTTTCCGCCGACTCGTCTCTCGTCCACGAGAAACAGCTCTGGAATGATATCAAACAATACAGACATCAAAAGGTGTGTCTGTCCTCCGCATCCGCTGTCCTCTCCATCCTCTCATTGTCTATTTGTCTCATTATTTTTTAGGACAAAATACTAATCGAGTATTTGATTGGCTTTTATGTCTCACTAATGGAGACGATTGTGACCAATGATAAGCAACACAAAGAGCCGTACCTGTTGTGCGCCAATACAAGCCATTTGTCGCCAACCGCTCGCCTCTTGCTGTACAATATACTGATCCGAATCGGAGATCTTAACCGTTATCTCAGTAAGACATCGGTGGCCGAGAACTACTATCTGCGCGCCCGACGCCTGGATGTGACCAGAGGTCACGCTTACAACCAATTGGCTATCAATACGCCTCTGAGTCAGCACTTGAAGTGCATTTACTACTACTGTCGAGCGGCCAAGTCTTCGGTCGATCCCATTGTGATCGCCGAAACCAACCTTAAGGTTGCCGTCAATCGGTTCGACAACGATATCCTTAAGTCTATTGTCCAAAACGGTTCCCACTCTAAGGACCCCTCAGACTCTGCCACTGATGACCATCAGCTGATCCTAACATATCCCCAGAAAGGAATCGATTGGTTCTATTTGTCTGTGATCTCCATCTATAGTGAAAATATGGACACAATCCTGAAGCCATTGATTCAGTTTGTGATCACTCACTGCGAGTTGACTGCAAACAAACATTTGGACACAAATCACAGCAACAATGACTTGAGTTTCGCTCTCATGGCGTTAGACGTGTCCATCGATTTCTTGGCCCTCAAACCCCTCCAAAGGTCTTTCGGCGAACTCTTCGCCAAAGAGCTGAAAGACGCGAAGATAGCGCTAAAGAGCTGTTCCGACGTTTTGAACGATTGCAAAGCCAACGACGAAAATGACTATCAAAATGATAGCCAAACTAAGGCTCTCTTTCACGACTACTTTTTGCGGGGATTTTTACCGTTGAGTGTAATTCACTCTCAATTGGAGTTTGACTCAAACGAACCGCTGGTCGTCCGCCCGAACCAATTGGTGGTCAGAGTTATCGTCAAATTAGACAAACTATTGTCTTCTGCGGTGAAACCTGTGGCGAAACCGAAACGTATGCGGAATGTGGCCCTCGGATCCATTCTGGAGAACGAGTCTTAACCGATGAAGTGGTGTAGATTTGATCACTACTCCACTTACCGCCGATGACTGTTAAAAGTGGACATTTATTTTCCATAACACGAGACAAAGTCGAGTCAATTCAGAGAATTTGTGTTTTTCATTGATTTTTATAATTGAGAATTTTTTAACGAATATTATATTAAAATAAATTTATACTAAAATGTAATAATTTTCGTATTAAATAAATATCTATTGTTTTGTTTCGTTAAATAAAATATGATTTTTCTAATTAATCATCGAAATGATTATTAAATAACTGTTGAGTGCCGTTATAATATACCAGGAGCATTTTCGAAAATGTGACATAGTAATGGACAGTTGATTATAATGGCACTAAAATAACATTAAACAAATTGGCTTAAGAGTTTAAAAACAATGGGATACTAATAGTAGTATGTTATAACGGCACTAGACTGTATGTATTAATCCATTATTATAATGAATGTTACGTTTATTTAAGCTATGGTTTGACTGTATTTCAAGAAAAAATATGGTAATAAATATGATAATCATTGGATGATTAGGTGATGAAGGCTTGGATGACAAATGCACTAATGATGAGCCATTAGTGTATTTGCAAATATTCCTGTATATTATTCATATCATTTGATAACATTTGTTACGGAAAGCAAATAATTATGATTTCAATTTATATTGAAATTGAGTCTATTTTTTGTTATTAATTGAAATTAATTAATATTTTAATTTAGTTAATTTATATGAATAAGACTCAATATATTTTTTAAAAACTCTTAACCATATTATATGTAAAATCATAAATTAATTGGTATTTAATTAAAAAATTAAACGATTAAAAACACTTAATAGAGTTAAGAAAAATAAAACACGAATAAAGTATGAATGCTATGAAATGAATGTAAATTATTTAATAACGCTATGAAATGACGATTCTTTAGGTTCAAAGTCTATCAGCAATCAAATGAGTTTTATTTCATATTATCATTACTTAACTGTTTTTATATAAATAAGTTATTATTGAATAAATATCATAGAATATATGCGAAAAGAGACAATTCAAATGTATTTATCAATTGATTAGATATTATGCCAACATTTTTACTATAATATCATAAAACCAATTGTTTTACTGATTTTGTTTGTAATTTTAAAAACTCAATTCTAGACAAATTCTGATTCAAAAAATTGGAGACAATTTGCGTTAAAACAAAAATAAAACAATTGAAAATTCGTTGCATATTCTGTACAAACAATTCTTGACATTTATTCAACACATTTATTATTAATATAATAAATGTCTGGCAATTAATTGGCAAATAAAATACTCGACAGAAAAAGCAGTGACAGAAAAGCCATATGTTGTCAGCAAAACTGGTTTCAATAGTGATGTGTGATTACAAAACCTACAAGAATTCATTACATTACAAATATCTCTCATTTTGTTATCTAATGAATAGAATAAATATGATTATAAAGAATTCAATTTCCAATTTATGAATATCGTTTTATTCAAAAAATAATATATAAAAATCACATTATTATTATATGTTGAATGTTTTCACAGAAAAATAATATATAGATTGTACTCAAAATTCTTATAAATATATTTATATAGTATTATGTCATTAATAATAGTAATAATTATAATAAAAATTTTTGATTTATATAAAAAGGAAACCCATTTTGTAGGCATTAAACCGACACAAATATAGCATTCATTTGCTTCAATCACTACAAAATAAATTACTTCATCAAAAGTTATTTAAGTTTTATGTATTGACAATACAGTGTTGTGGAAAAATATATATTTTATTTTTAGTTTAATTGTAAGAAATTTGTTTTTATAGCTATTATGTCAAAAAACCTTTATATCTTTAAACACTAATAATTATTCAATAATTAGTTATTTTATGTGAAAAAATAATTATTATTTTTAGTCTTTCAATATTACATTTATAAGCAATTTTAAGGCCTCTAATCAATAGTTGAACTTTTGGTTTCGAAATATACAAAAAAGAGAGAGAAAATTACATATTTATTGTTATATAAATGGTTTCTTTAAACTAATGATCAATTGTTTAAAAAATTTGCAATTGATTTACAAAAAATAAATTAGAAATTCTATGGAAAAACATAAGACTCTTATTCGTGGAGCGGAAGGAAGAGAGTATCAAAACACATGTTATATTTTGAGCACTTATTTTCATTAAATTTATAATTTCAATACAGAATCAAAACCAGAATTGATTTCTTCATTCAATAATTGGGAAACGAAGGGATGAATAAATATTCAATTCATGTAATTAACGTATTTATATATAGGATTATATTCATAGTTAATATTAATAGTTGTGATGAAAGAATGTAACGCTTAGTATGCGATCGAAAGGCACAAAGTTATTACTTTTTGTTATCTAATTCTGTAGTTAACTAATTAATGATTGGAACTCTTATTTGTTTGCTTTTTAAAAAAGTTATTTCAAAAAACTATAAAATTTTCATTTATACAAAACAAAACTTATTAACGCTTTGTTTTTGTTTGACGTAAATATATAAGAATAGTGTCTCTAATAGTGGATGATATCAAAAATGGTATTTTTCATTCATATGAAAAATTATCCTAATGTTAAGAAATAGATTATTCAATATATCCGTACAAAAATAACAATACAATTCCTCCCAAACGATTAGCAATAAAAAATGATAACATATTCTATATATTCATATCATTATAATATATATTTATATAATATTTCGTATTTTCTTATGTAAATAGAAAAATAGTAGAAAAGTATGATTCAATTGGTTTTATGTTTTGTAATCAAAATCTAAATTTGAGTTTAAATTCTGAAATCGGAAACAATGGGCAAAAAATTGTCGCTTAGGTTTCAATTCAATGAATCAATCAATCATTTGTTAAATAATAATAATTACGATATAATAATAATTAACTTTAAATTTCTCTCTTTTGTTAGATAACGCGGACAACAGACAAACACAAACCAAATCATTATTTGCTTTGCGAGCTGTTGTCCTGCGATTGTGTTGTGACCCATTCAAGTGCTGCGGGAGTGTTGGAATCGCCGGACATGTCCTCGTTTTTGACGCCACGGCCACCGCTGGTGGGCGTAGAGGTGGCCACCATTTGCGAGAGCGATGTGTTGGTCATCTGATGGATGTCCCGGTAGTGTTTCATCAGCGACTTCTTCCACGTGTACTCTTTGGCGCAAACACTGCACGTATAGATCTGTTCGGCGCGATTGCTGTGGAAGTAGTCCATGTGCTCCTTCAGCGTCTGCTTATTGCCATACAATTTGTTGCATATCTCGCACTTCCATTTGTTCGACGAGTTCCAGAGTGTGGTCGGAGTCTTCTTGTGGAACGCGATGTAACCCAACTTTCGATTACTCGACCGAACCATCGTTTGCTTCACCGACTGATCGCCGTTCCGGTGAGCCTTCACTAACGAATGGCCGCCACTCTTGTGGTGCTTCCCCTCCAGACGTAGGGACGAACTGCGGCGTCGTTTCGCTCCCTTGAGGTCCAAGTTCTCGGATATGAACGACGGGAATGTCGTCGGGTCGGCGTCTATTTGGATCAGACACGGCATCGCTGGGCTCGAGTCGTCGGCTGAGGCCGCGCCGCCGTTCGGCACATCAACCGACGCGTCGCTCACACTCTTCTCAATCATGTCTTTGCTGTCGACCAGCTTTTTGAGGGCCGCTTTCAGCGACGTTTCGCTGCTTCTCTCCTCAATAGCTGGCGATTCTTGTGTCAACTCTTCCTCGTCATCGACAGTAATCCAGTTGTTTGTCTCCCCATTGGCCGCCTCCTTATGATTGACGACCAAACCATTGGTGGCGGGCGTGTGAGGGGACGTCTTGGTGGGCACCTTCTGCTTCCGTCGAGCGCTCACGTGATTGCTCTTTGAATCCAATTCTTGCGGTGGACTTCTTTGTGGTGATGAGTGAAAGCTCTGATTCTGAGGAATATTGTCGACAAAATTATGATTAAAATTGAGATCAGTTTTTAATTTAGGCGATCGATTGGCTGATTGGCCGCCAATGAAGCCGTTCCGTCGTTTGGTGGCCGCCGTCGTCGCCGCCGTCGGAGAGATATTGTTTATATTATTATTATTCATATTATTATTACTACTAATGATGTTATTATTTTCATTATTCACACAATTATTATTAAAATTATTGAAATTCTGTGAATTCTGGTTCTCGTTGTTAATGGATTTGTTGGCAGAATTATTATTCATTGAATTCTTAACCGAATTGTTATTATTCTTGACATTATTTGTATTATTCGTACTATTATTCAGATTACTGTTACTATTATTAGTACTATTGATGGTATGATTGGTATTATTAGCCGATTGTTTGCCATTATTATGATTATTGGATGAGTTATTGTAGACTAACTTAATGTTAGCCAAGCCTTTGATGTGCAGAATCTTCGCCGAAGAGAGGAACGACTCGATGGCATCTCTGGTCACTTCCACCTGACCGTTGTATATGAAGTGGAGGATCGCTTCCATGTCCTGCACCTTCACGTCTTGTGGCAAAATCATGATTGTATTGCAGTTGTTCTGGTGGTCAGACGTCTGGAAGGCGGACAACGCATTCTTGATGTACTGACTGCTGGCCGCCATTACCACGCGATGGCACCGAAACACACGTCCGGAGCAACAGATGGCCAAATCGGTGAAGAGTCCGTCCGCGAAGAGCGCTCCGAACGACTCGAATCCGTCCAAATCGGAACCCTTTCGGAAGTGATAGGTCTTGTCATCGGTCGAAGAATTGGTGCTATCGTTGGTGTTGTCGTCGTTGTGGTGATGATTGCGGTCGTCATCGATGGACGAGTCGATGGGTTTGCGATCCATTGTCTGTACGCTTATAGAGAGGGCGACGGATGTGTTGACACAGAATTGGCACACAATTCGTGCCAAAAATCAAATTCAATCAGTGGTTGCGCTCTCTCTTCGTTCAATACGTGTCTTGGGATCCGATTAAGTGATGAAATAATAATACAATTAACGAAATCAATCACTTAATCGACAAATAATACACAAAACAAACCAAAAGTCAAGAAATGAATTGAAATTATGGTTGAATTTTGGACACAAAAACACATCAAAAATAAAACACAAAACAAAACACTGGAGAAGAGGAGAGGGTTTTGGTTGAAGTGTTAACTCATTTGTGGTGTGTTTTGTGCGAAGAAGTGGAAGAATGGTTGACACGATTCCGACATTTCGAGACAATAACAATAATAACGATATATTGAGTCAATTCCTAATCAATTTAGAGTCCATTTCCTGTTATAATAGCAATGAATGCATTCCTTGAGAGAGAGAGACAGAGAGAGCACTGGTTATAGACGTCGAGTAGTTGTGTTGTGCAGAGTATAGCATAGCATAGGATAGCATAGCATTGAATGCAAACCAATGACTCTCCGCTCGCAATACACTTCGTATACAGTATTCAACACATAATCACATAATATTCAGTCGTATGGATGTATGGATAGAATGGACGGCAAAACGCGAAACACAACTCAAAATTCAACTCAACATTCAATAGGCAATGGAGTTGTTTGAGTCGTTTTGCGCAAATAGCTGTACAACAGGACATTCACTCCACACAACACATCACATATACATTATTACCTACACTATACCAGTCCCTACACCAACAGTCCCTATACCCTATACCATACCCCATACTACCAGTCCCTTCGCTGCCACCACTGCCTCCACTGCCTCTCCACTCCACTGTTGCACTGAAGCTCCAAAAGCAGAATATCAGTGACGTATCCCTACTCTAAACCCTAAATATCGCTGCACTTATCCATGCATTTCTCCAATTATATCGTTATTATTATTATTTCTGCAATTTTAGTGAAATATTTTCAAATATCTATTTCTCTCCCATTCTCTACACATTTCACAATCGATTCAATCACTGATTCAAACTTTGAGATTAATTTGTTTGGTGTGAAATTAGCACTAAATATTTCATTCTCTCTCTCTCTCTCTCTCTCTCTCAAGGAATGCATTCATTGCTATTATAACAGGAAATGGACTCTAAATACTCTCTCTCTCTCTCTCTCTCTCTCTCTCTCTCCCCTTTCTTGTGTCACAAATATGTATGTTATAGCGATTGAAAGAATCGAGTTTTTAAGTGCTGTTTTAGAGGTTTAAGTTTTATAATGAAATCAATTTCTGGTTCTCTTTTATAACTCTCTTTGAATGAAAAACTCTTATAATAGAGGCTTTGAAGAAGCGGTTGATGTCATAAATGTGTTGCTTCTTTAGCCTCAATACATATACAGTAACACTGATTCCTATGGCTGTGAAGTGCTATTCTGTGCTACGAAATGGTCGGTTAGTTGTGTTGTTTCTGTGGGGAGGAGTGGGTGTCCGCCACTGGACTGTGTGGCAGAGCACTGGCAGAGCACTGGCTGTTAGACGCTATCTATGAGTGCATTCCTTTATGAGCGCAAGAATTAAGAGTTTGATATAAAGTGAAGAAAATGTTTGAATGTTTGGTTCATTCAATTTTGTTGTTCAAAGAGCTTTTATCACATGAATTGAAGTCTCACTCAATGCAAAACCCAGTGTTGTATTGCATTTAGGCTTTTTTGATGGCATCTCTACTTCAATGATAATGACTTTTTAGACGATTTCTGGTTCTCAATACCAGTCGCCTATCAATGCGTTTATTCTTTGAGCACAACTCGTATATGACTTTTGTATTGTGATATCAATTGCCAACACAATTATATTCGTGTGTAATATATTCGATACTCATTTGTCTTTCCCTTTGAATAACTATCAGAATAATTAACTTAAAGCTCTTTCGACAACAAAAAGCAATTTTGATCTAATTTTTTGTGAGAATTTCTCAATCGAGTGAATTAGAGCGCAGTTTTGATGCTAACACTTGGACTCCATAGCTCTCTCTCTCTCTCTCACTCACTCACTCACTCACTCACTGTGAATGCAGGTGTTTGTGCACAACCCGCACAGTCGATCGCTAAACGCCGATGGTCGATGGGTGATGAGCGCATCTGCCAATGATATCAATTTCTTGAATATTAATCAAACCGTCAATACCCTAACCACTGGAAAATTGAAACCATTGAACCAAATAAGTAATAATAACGCAAATAATAAGCCCACCGGTGCTAACAATGATGTGCTGGTGATCGGGACGCCCACCTCTATTATGGTCTACGATGTCCTCAACAATACCGACCTTTTCTACAAAGAGGTTCATATTTAACATTATTATATTTCAATGGCTCTCTCTCTCTCTCTCTCTCTCTCTCTCTCTCTCAGACTTTCATTCAATGCAATTTAATTCATACAATAGTTTTGAGTTAAAATTTTAATTGTGTCACAGAATAGGCATATATTTCACGGAAAGATTTTTATTTCAGGAAATTGTTTCTTTAATTAATAAATTCATATCAGTTCACTTTTTCATAATTAAAATTACACATTATATAGTATAGTGCACATAGTTTATTTATAATTTATTCAAAACACACTTTACAAATAATTATAAAATTTAACCAATGTCATTTACATGTATACTGCATGTCAGGTACCCGATGGCGTCAATGCTGTGGTTATAGGCGAAATCGGGGCAATCAATAAGCCGTTGGCTATTGTCGGTGGCAATTGTGCTCTACAGGGCTTTGATTACGAGGGCAACGATAGCTACTGGACGGTCACCGGGGATAACATCACATGCATTGCGTTGGCAGACATCGATGAAGATGGACAAAATGAGGTTTCAATTCATCTCTCTCTCTCTCTCTCTCTCTCTCTCTCTCTCTCT
>CAJPIZ010000532.1:0-23310 GCA_905368565.1 Medioppia subpectinata
AAAATAAATAGTCTTAATGTTAATCAATCCTGATAAAATTTATGTGAGATGTGGACATGGGATGGTATTATTATAATCCGAAGACAGAATCAAATTAACTTTATTCGTTTTTAAGTTATGGCCATTATGGACATTTATTTCTGAATGCCTTGTTAAATGTTATAGTTAAGTTTAATAATTAAGGTAATTATATAAAGTGGAATTATTGCATGAATTAATAATATTTTGTAATTTTTGCTCATTATTTAATTCTGGATTTTTCATATTTGATATATTTATAGTTTTATTAAATTTAGTAGTTAAATTAATAATTAGCTCTCATATTAAACATGCCGTAAAATCAATTTAATCACTTTCGAGCTGATGTCTTTCGAGCTCACTGGATTTTTCATATTTGATATATTTATAGTTTTATTAAATTTAGTAGTTAAATTAATAATTAGCTCTCATATTAAACATGCCGTAAAATCAATTTAATCACTTTCGAGCTGATGTCTTTCGAGCTCATGACTTTCGAGTTAGTGTCTTTCGAGCTCATGGCTTTCGAGCTGATGTCTTTCGAGCTCGTGTCTTTCGAGCTAATGTCATACTCCCATCAAACACACCTATTTGACATGTATAAAGCATACACACCAAATGTTTGGCTTGCGATATTAATAACCATGCTAATTTTAAGTAGCGTGAAGTTTATAATGAGTAAAATTATTTCATCAGATGATGTACTTATATTTGTTTAATTTAATTTACTCATTTTATATTCAACAAGTTATTAATTTAAATTTATATCCAAATGATAGTTAACAAGATAAAAATACTTGAAAAAAATTACAAAAATACACCAAGGTATTACTAATTGGTGGGCATTAACGGTGGTCATACTGTTAATGTGGTTTGAAAGTGACATACTATCGTCGATAATCACACACAAAACCATTTCTATCAACACTATGGAAGAGTTGGTCAAATCTAATCAACGCGTATATGTGGGCAACCAATTAAACGTGTGGTGGCAGATCAAGAATTACCATGGTCAAAAGACATTGATCAATGAACATTTGCGGCAATTGCTATTAATGGACAGGATCACTTATGTCAATCATGTAGAACAGAATCGAACCTGGTGGAAAGTTAGTAAATAATAAAATTGTGAGAAATTTAATTTAATTATGTTATCAATATATGTTTATTTATATAAAGCACATTATGCGCCAGTTGTCTGACCTGAATTATGCATATACAGTGCAACCTCTCCATAAGAAACGGGCAGATGCATAGCCAAAGTGTTTCTTATAGAGAGGGTTTCTTCAAGAGAGGTTTGGGTAAAAATGTCTAATTTTTAATTAATTTTTGAAAGATTTTATTAATAATATCAATTATTAAAAATAATCAGTAATTTTAGTTTGTTTAGCTGTATTAAAATGACAATTAAATGCTATAGTCTTAATTTTGTCCAATTGTTCAAACATTTGATTTGTTATTTAGTTTGTGTTTACAAAATGAATACAATGCTTATCACAACTCTCACAGTATTTAATGAAACTTTAAATGAAAATGTGTTTTTTGTTTGTTTAAAGTCTTAGGTTTGAAAATATTTTGTATACTTTACATATCATGTGCTTATGATTACATTTGTTTCTTATTGGGAGTGGAAGTTTTATTTTAATATTTATAAATCCGTTTCTTATAGGGAGGTGTTTAGCCAAGAGAAGTTTCCCTAAGAGAGGTCATTTTAACATTATAAGTATAGGAAATCCAAAAGAGATTTCAAAACCGTTTCTTATAAAGAGGTGTTTCCCCATGATAGGTTCCCCAAGAGAGGTTGCACTGTATAAGGGATGGCACAAATATTATTAAACAAAGATCACACAGCGATGTTATACGTTAACCACTATTCGGGAAATGCATCAGAGATTTTAAATTTTTCAATACTATTGTTAGAATACTTTCACTATTATTATTTTGAAAATTTTAAATGTTTTTGCCAACAATTAGTTCTATTTATTATGTCAGATTCATTTATAATCCCATACATATACCATTACCCATGTTATTCCTATGCCATAGACTTAAGCTGTAATCCCATAGAAACCCATGTTAAAGCTTTCCATGTTAAACATATGAGAGTCTCCCCATGTTAAAGTATAACCATAGGATATCCGTTACATAGCCGTTAAATTCCATAGGGTGGGGAGGGGAGGGAAGGGAGGAAGAGGGGGCCTCACGATCCTATAAACCACATTATTCATATCTGAATAGTGGTTAAAAATACCATGAACATTTAGAGCTTTTATTACATATTGGTAGCGAGAAAAACACACCAACACTTTTAGACATTCCCATCGCTAAACCAAACACTCCCAGTCGGGTACTAGTGTATAAAATGTATGAGCATATTTTGTACCATGCATGTTCTGTATAATAGTTTTCAAATTAATTAATACAAAATTACAGTATAAACAGATTAGTTGAAACAGGTATTCATACAAGCAGTAAATCTCGAGTTAATTACTTCCGACAATTTATGGCACACAATGCGCTATTAAAATCATTAACATTCAGTAATAAATACACCGAAAGATACGTTGAGTTGATTTTAAATAGTGATCAAAATTATAGTATAATTGGTTTGTATTTTATAAGATATGTATCTTTTATCTTACGCGATATGTCTATAGCTATGGGTCTTATGTTCAGTGTAACAATTGTTGTGTTTGTGTTTGAATTGAGTTTGAATTTATATAAAACTAAATTGTTTATAATATTTAAAACAATTGATAGGCAAGTGGAAAATACAAATTGTTTTATTCCATATAATGACATTAATTATAATCAATCATTAATGAATGCAAAAAATGTAATCATAATTATAAATATTGAAAATAACAAACTTTTATAATTCTTATTGTACAAATTGTATTGTTTTCTTATAAAAAGTAAAGGCAATAGTTTAATGAGACCAGTAAAACCAAAATCATTTAACAGATAACTCACCATCAACGAATAAACTTACAATAAAATAAATTAAATTACAAGTTTAAAATTGTTATTTGTCATATTTTAATTTAAAAAACTATTATTTGTTATTATTATTATGATGCTTAATATCATGTTAATAAAGAAATCAAATTAATCTCAAAACAGTTTTTTAATTCAAATTAAAAAAGATTGGTTTAAAAACCATATTCAGTACAGCAAGCCTTACAGCAATTTTATATATTATATTATTAAATAATTTTAGATATATTATGATATTTATAAATTATTATTTTAGTAAAGTAAAAAAATTAATTTTGAATTTATTCAACGTAAACAGGCAACTTTGTTTTATTATTACATACGCTTTTTAATTTAACATTTAAATAATAATATTTTGTCGACATTTCTATGTCCTGTTTTCATAATTATTTGTAGTATTTTTATTTTTTAATAAGATTTATATTCGTCATGATTCATGACTCATGAATTACATATTTATATACACATTACATGCATCCATGTCTGTTTATTAATCTTTTACAACGCAATTCAAACTCGGGAGAGTATGTTTTGTGCTTTATTCTGGAATAATCCCGGGCAATTCAGAGCTTCTGGCAACACTATGCAATTTTGATCTTTTACGATTTAGGCCACGCGTTATGAGGCGAGGAATACGTGATTTTATAAACTTACCGCGTACTATATGCTGATTATTTGTGACATTTATAGTGACGTTTGCATTATTTGTGTGATTAATGGTTTTATTTTTGCAGAAACAGTATTTGTTGAACAATTGTGTGCATAGATTAGTGACCATTAATAACGATATACCAAACCATAAACCAAAAAGTGATGAGATAAACATCACGTACTCTTCAAATGGCATTTTTAACGACATTTCGTATACCATATCGGGCTCTGAGGGTAAATTTAAATAAATCTCAAACTCGTCTTTTCTATATGATATATCTTCTGCTTTATACTGAGGAATATAATATTCTTTTATACATTCGATTCGTTTATTACATTCGGCCGAGCAATCTAATTCATAAGGAACAAACGAGACACATCGATTCTTTATTGATTCATTAGCGTAAAAATGGCTCTGAATATTATTAAAGCCATCATCGTCTTCGTAATGTAGCATGTTACCGGAAAAACATTTACGTTCTTGGTGCAATTTCCAACGCACACATTGCTCCACGCATTTATCGAACGTTTCCCATACCAAACATCTATCACTATTTAGTAAGTGATTAAGTTTGACGGTATATTTTCGGTATACTATTGTTAAATAGCTTTTATTATCAATTGGTTCCTCCCATTTATCATCGCGATAATAATTTCGTAACCTTACTTGGCGCGGGTGTACGTAAACATATAGCAAATCGATTAATGATTTATTGGTTATGCTAAATCTAAGAACATCATTATCATGAGTGTCACTAGATGTAATTTGATAAAGTTTGTTGGACTCATCGCCAGCCCATTGAGATAGTAATGTTACACAA
The DNA here is from genome assembly GCA_905368565.1 of Medioppia subpectinata. Taxonomy (NCBI): domain Eukaryota; kingdom Metazoa; phylum Arthropoda; class Arachnida; order Sarcoptiformes; family Oppiidae; genus Medioppia; species Medioppia subpectinata. The sequence continues at coordinate 4,488 of CAJPIZ010000532.1, forward strand.
AACGTTTCACCCCTTGAAGTCAGTGACCGGCGATACGGGGCTACGTTCGTGCAATTTTCGGCATTACCTTTATGATAAATATCACATTTAAATAAATAATTAAAGTCAATGAGTTGATTCATTTGATCCTGTTTAGACTGGTTAGAAAATATTTCTCTCAACAGCCAACCATTTTTGTTCAAATATTTAGACTTGACATCCGTTCGGATCAATTTCACGGTTTGCATACACATGTTAACGCGGGTAAACTGAACTCGTCGCTAAATGTAACATTGGTTACAGTGGTTTCGTATGAGAAATATACTAAACTAATTTGATAGGTATGGTATAGGAAACCAAACAATAGTAATGTTTTTATTAACAAATCAACCATAGCTGCTGTGGACAACATTTTCAGTGAGAATTTAGAAATTACACCACAATCTTATATGTTTGATGTTATGTGGTTAAATTGCAAATGCAAACTATTCAAAATGAAACTTATGTTTATATTTCATTGTTTTATCCAATGACAGTCAATACATGTTTTTTCAATAATATTAATTTCAGTTAAAATAATTATATTATTGTTACACCCTTATTTACATTGCATTTTAGTCTAGCATACAGCAATATTGATGATAGTTTGAATATTAATATAATTGCATTTTCATTTATTATACAACATAAAGAAGAATTGATTTAATAAATCAATTTTCATTATAAAGTAATTCTAATGTTTACTAAATAGGAGTTCTTTATTAGAACTAATTAATGTGGTTACTTATAGTAAAGTACTTTACATAATGTACTGTAATATTAAAGATACGTGTAATGTATTTTAGATAAATAATTATAATCTATATATTATATATTAAAAAAAGTAACATTGTTTATTTAGTAATACAATACTTAAATTCATGGTCATTTAAAATCATTAAAGTAAAATGCATTGAAACAATATTCAATATACAAATGTTAACTATAAACATTTCGTTAAACACTATAGCCGAGTTACGATCGGAGGTGTCCAGAGGGGGGCCCCACCCCCACTAATCAGCGGGATGACCTCGTTTGTTATAAAAATATAGATTAATCGCATATAATAAATAAAAATAATTACTTTATTTATATGATATGTAATGAAAGAGTGTGAAAATATATCTGAAAAAATAACACATACTGTAAACAATATAAATGTAACTATATATACTGTACACATTAAGTGTATTGGCAGCCAATGACTGCTTGTATTCACAAGTTGAATTACAATAAATGATTATTATTATTAATATTGTTAAACAATTAATTAAGATACGATACTTGAAACAAAATATTTAGTTACTTATATTATATTTCCATTACTTATCGAAAAGGAAAATAGTTATAGTCAGGGATAATTTGTTTAAAGAATATAAGCTATCAAATAGTACTAATTCATTGGGACACCCTTTATATATACTGTACACATTAAGTGTATTGGCAGCCAATGACTGCTTGTATTCACAAGTTGAATTACAATAAATGATTATTATTATTAATATTGTTAAACAATTAATTAAGATACGATACTTGAAACAAAATATTTAACATAAAACTATATTTATCAAGGAAATAATAATATGAATTAAAATAGGCACATGATTTGTTTATGATATTAAATGGTAATTGTAAAATTAATTAATGTTTTTACAATATTGTTATTTACATTAGAATTTAATCACACTACTACATTAAATTACTAATAATGAAAAGCTTAGATTTCGAAATACAGAGATCAAGAATTACTATAATCACAAAACAATGTCTAATGAACATTTGCATGAACAGGATCACTTATGTTAATTATGTAGGGCAGAAACGAACCTGATGGAAATTAGTATCTTAAAATACCGTGATAGATTAACTTTAATTATGTTTCATGTTCACTTATTTAAAGCACATTATGTAACAAATATCTAATAGAAAGTACACATATTTAAGGGATGGCATAAATATTATTAAAAAATACCATGAACATTTAGAGCTTTTATTACATATTGGTAAAGAGAAAAACACACCAACACTACTAGGCTTTCCCATTGCTGAACCAGACACTCTTGGTCGGATACTGGTGTTTAAAATGTATGACCATGTTTTTTATAATAATTTTAAATTAATTAATAAATAAAATTACAGTATAAACAGATTGGTTGAGACAGGTATTCATACGAGCTGTGAATCGCGACATAACTTTTATCGACATCTTATGGGACACATAGAACTGTCAAATGCGTTGAAAAGCCGTAATAAATACACCGATAGATACGTTGAGTTGGTTTCAAATAATGATCAAAATTATAGTATAATTGGTTTGCATTTTATACGCGATATGTCTATAGCTATGGGTCTTATGTTCAGTGTAACAATTGTTGTGTTTACGAACGATCCTATAAACCACATTATTCATATCAGAATAGTGGTTAAAAATAAAAATGATAAGAATTTAATAATTTATAAATGTAGTTTAGCCCAGCTTTATTTGATCAATTGCGATTTACATTTTTGTTGCTGGCCAACAATTGGTACTTATATACTACGTTCAAACCCCGTTACGAACAACACTCATATATTGCGTACCAAACGGTATATTATTTTTGTTTTAATGTTACTATTTGTGGAATATTCTGGGCTTTTGAACGGTGTACATTAAAGTATGTGTAGAACCAGTGTAAAAGTCCTTGTCGCAACTACTCAAGGTAAGAAAGATGGCGGACTTGTCTACTTAAAAACTAGATTATATTTAACTACAGTAGATTGTATTATTAAATATAATGTATTATTAAATCAAATATAATATGGTAATAATAAATGTATTTATTACACGTAAAAATGACTTTATCGAATACTTTATTATCTGTAATTTTATTTTTAACAAATCAATAAAAAATTAATATTAATGTAATTTTTATGTTTTGATTAAACATAATGTTAAATGATAAAATATTCATTATGGAAAACTATATTTCAAAGTCTTATAAATAAACATTATATGCAAAACAATTATTTAAATTGTTTATATTCAAACCAATACATTAATGTTGAAATCAGTTTCAATACAATATTGCAATATTATCGTACGGTTATGCGCGCATTAATACAATAAAGACCCGGCATTCGGGTACTTACCATGGGGGAAGACCTCCCGTATGGGACTTACCTTTTCCGTGGGGTTTGGCTCACTGCTGCCGGTGCGCGCGCGGAGCGGTATAGTTGAATGAATGCACAAATATTGCCGCAAAACTATTTATTATGTTCACACAATACAAATAAAGTACATAAAATAAAGTATAAAAAAGTTACACAATTGGAGGGCTTATGCAGTAAAACAGTCCATAATTAAAGGCTATACTAAAGAGTGGGAGAAAAGCTAAGCTAAATACTCTGATCAACACTTGACCAGAGCTAAGAGAAGACTGTGTGATGTTGTACACTAGTGCACAGCATATATACTTATTTGTATGCATAATGTATGGTATGCAGGACTGAGCGGTGGTTATACAACCACTGTATGTCCAGTACTGCATGTCATACAGTATGCCAGATGTGGTAATTTATGGTAGAGCTATGGGGTGTACTGTACTGTACGGGATGGTAGAGCAATGCATGGGATTACTGTGCTGTACGGGATGGTATGCACTGTACCGTACTGTACGGTACTTACTGCATACCATGGGTAATGTATCGGCAGTATTAGTGGTAATACTGCAATATTAAATACAAAATATTAAATTATTTTATTGTGGTTAACATTATATTTTCAACTATGCCCGGCTCTGGCTATGTTATGCGGCATTGTGCATTATATAACATTGGCAACAATGTTCTTGGTGATGTCAACAGCCCGATTAAATTAGATGTATTTATAACACACACTGTATTTAAATTATATTTTAAATTAAATTTGTATAATATAATTTTTTTAATTTATAAATTTTTTGATTTAGAAATTTTGCGATTTTGAAAGCTAAGTCTTGAAAACATTAATACAAAATACTTATCAGACATTTAATATAACTTTAACAGCAAAGAGATTATGGTACAGTGCTCTAAAATATATGAAAAACCATAAGGTAAACATAACTATACTAATTATAATTAACTATGTAGCTTAATAAATAATAATTAATTAGAACATAGATATTGCAATAACACCAACTGCAATTGATGAAGATTTATATTCACACGCGAGGGCTCAATGGTTTAAAAATGAATATCACTTAGTTATTTTAAGCGGCACTAGTACACATCAAACACATTTATTTGACATGTTTAAAACATTCACTCCATACGTTTGGCTTGCGATCTTAATAACCATGCTAGTTTTAAGTAGTGTGCAATTTATGATAAGTAAAATGATTCCACCATCAGGTGATGTATTTATAATTGTTTATTTCTAATTAAAGTAAACTATAATTTTAAATTTATACCTAAAAAATAAATTCATATTAAAATGATAACAGTTAACAAAAAAAATATACTGAATCAATTTTGGCAATTAAGTCGATGCCTATTGAGACAATCGGAAATTTCAAAACTACATCGAGGTATTACCATATGGTGGTCATTAATGGTAGTCATACTGTTAATGTGGTTTGAGAGTGACATACTATCGTCGCTAATCACACACAACACCAGCTCTATTGACACTATGGAAGAGTTGGTCAAATCTAATCAACGCGTATATGTAGGCAGGCACTCAAACGTGTGGTATCAGATCAAGAATCACCGTGATAATAAAACTGAAATTAATGAACATTTGCAACAATTGGTATTATTGAACAGAATCAGAGTTATAAATCACGTAACCACGAATAAAACCTGGTGGAAAGTAATTTAAATATTATGATTTATATTTGTGATTTATGATTTATATATGATTTAAATTGTATATAATAATGCCATTTGTTTATTTATATCTAATACTGTATACTTGTTATATAAAGCACATTATGCGCCAGATAGCTGACCGAAAGTACGCGTATATAAGGGATGGCGTGAATCATATAAAAAAGAATCTAGAATATTTACAACTACTTTTGCATATTGGTGATGAGAAAAACGTGCCATCATTACTAGGCTATCCCATCGCTAAACCAGACACTCCCGGTCGGATACTGGTCTTTCAAATGTATAAACATCTAGCTTTAAATACGTTTATTAGTCTATTATTTTCTACATTTTTTATAGATTAAACAGATTGGTTGAGACGGGTATTCATATCGCTTGTGACTCGCGTCAGGATTTTTATCAACAACTTATGGCTCATATAAAGCTTTCAAAGGCATTGAAAGCTCGCAATAAATACACTAAAAGATACATTAATTTTATATCAAATAGTGATCAAAATAATAATAAAGTTGGTATGAATTTTATACGCCATTTGTCTATTACTATGGGAATTATATTTAGCTTTATAATTTTTGTGTTTATGTTTGAATTAAGTTTGAATTTATATAAAACTAAATTGTTTATAAAATTTACAACAATAGATAGACAAGTGGTAAATGCAAACCATTTTAATGACAATAACTATAATGATAATAATTATAATCAATCTTTGGTTAATATGAAAAATGTAATTATAATTGTAAATATTGAAAGTAACAAACTTTTATAATTTTTATTCTTGAATACAAAATGTGTTGCTTTCTTATTAAAATGGCAATAGTATTACAACACAATTACAACCAAAATCACTAACTCATTAAACAGATAACTGTATGCAAACTGTATAATTAAATATATTAATCACATCTTAAAGTCCAGTGCCTTTATAAACATCACTGTAATCATAGATATCATCTAAAATAAAAATAATATTTCAATTAATTATATTTTGAATTTTATATTTATTTACTTCATTAGTGCGAAAATTATTGATAATAAATAATTTCCAACAATAAAAGCCAACTCTTCTCTCAGATATTCTCTCCATAAAACTCGACAACTATTTATAAAATTAATTAATTATATTAAATCATTAAATTTTTAATTAACTATTTTACATTATTTACTTTTAATTTATAATAATAATTAATGTTAAAATGTTTATATATCAAACCAAGTAGTTCGCAAAATAAATCATATGATTTATTAGCTTCATTATAAACTGTGGCCGCAATTGACGTTATATACAATATAATGAATGCATGCGTTAATGCAAACAATGATAACAATATATTCACAAACCATAGTGTTTTGCCATAGAATACCATATAAGCGATGCCCGATATAATGGCACTGTTTGTGAACCACAACAAACATATCCATTTAGACCAATATGTTTTATTGGATCGATCAATCTCAAGGTAAATAACATTTAAATCTTTAAGAATTTGGATTAATAACCTAGGTGAATATGATTGTTTATATTGCATAATGTCATTTATACGGATATTTACTGAATGTAATTTTAATTGAAAATAATAAACAACAACATAGAAGTGAACAAATTGCCAGATAATAGTGCCATAGGAATACACGGCAACAATAGCCCATATAATAGAGTGTACTATTCCTATACATAATAAAATGCCCTGTGACAATTTAAGGCTGAATAGCATTATACAAATCAGGCCACATGTAATGGATAATGACCATGTCATGATCCGTGCACTTATGAACATTACACGGCACCGGTTGGTCACTTTAACTGCAACTTTCCCGTTATTTATCCCGATGCTTTTTGGCGCAATTAAGCCAGCAATCATTTGAAAAACAACATGGTCACATGATTTAATACCTTTAAAATCATTATAGTAATGAATTAACTGCGATCCCATAGCTTGGATCATAACCAAACACGCTGCTGTATTGAATTGAACCGGGGCACTTGCAAAATAGCCCAGATCACCCAAATAAGCATGAAATTCAATGCTACGGTTTGGCGACAATAAACTAATAATATTTCTGATATAAATTTGTAAACACATTGTGAACACAATTATAGGCGTATATAAAACGTGTCGCTTATATCGGGCGTCGGTTTTATGTAATGATAGGCCTATTCTGTAGAGTCGGTGATCGGCGCCCAAAACCGCACTTTCCGGTGGCAGTGGTTGACTGATATTTAGTGTTAGACACATTGTATTCAATATATTTACAAAATAAATACTTTAAAACATCAAAATGATTTATTTGTATATTTTTGAAGTTATTTTAAAATATTTTGTTGCAATCCGTGCGACCAGTATTGGACTGATCGGGGATATGGTTAGTTTGGGAACCGGCCGCTGGCTATACCCGTGACGTTACGGTCAAATAACCACACATTACCGACGATAACAACATAACATTTATTGATAGTTTGAATGTATGAATGAGTGAGTGATAGACCGATGCTCAGCACTCGGCAGAGTCATGGCTAACACTAAAGATACAGTGTTAGGAATCGGGGCTTTTATGCCGTGTATTGTAATGATTGTTACATATATTAAATATACATAAGTATTGCAGGGAATGTATTGCACGTGATATACATGAGTGTCATTCATGAGAGATAGGATGACAATAACTGGTAATAACGGGTATATTGTGTGACAATCCCTGGGATGTGAGGCTATATGAGCCGAAAGGAGTGTATTGTGCGGGACATGTAGTCACAGGTAGTGACAGGTATTGAGGGCTCAAATATCCGTCACGTATGACAATCGGGGTAACCATTAAGAGGGGGTATTATAAACCGTTATAATTTAAATAAAAGTTATACAACCTATGAAACCTGTATTAATTTACGTTATATACAATTGCTACAAAGTGCTCGCCACTTCAACGGATAGTAGTTAGAAATTAAATAAATAAGTACATATAATACCATTGACAGATATTTCATGATAATTATTTAAATGTCGTAAAAAATATAATTAAAATACAGAATATTATTTCTAATTCTGTTTTGCACTCAATGTTTATGCTAATAGATATTGTTAATAATATCCATAATATTTTATCTAATTTTATAAAATAAGTATAAAACTAATGAACCTATTTAGATAATTACAAATTCTGGTAACAATTAACGATATATCTTTAAAATTGTTAATTAAATTGCAAAAATTGCAATAATTAGTTTGATTACATAAAATGCTCTATAATGTGCAAATACAGTACATTTATAGTTTAAATTGACTTAATTATTAAAATATTATTTGTAATAAAATAATAATGATGATAGTTTATTAGACGTAAAATATAGGTAATTATAAGATTATATAAAGTGCTTTATTATATATTTATTACTAATAATTTATTAGAGATTATCATAAATATATAATTTGATAATATTTTGTAATGATTATTTATATTTAAGAATTATATTTACTTATAAATGTCAATTAAAATTAAATGGTCAGTAATAGTATGATAAGACAGAATTTATAATTGTTATGGCAATATAATAAAGTAAAATAATATGGTAAACATCGTTTAGATATGTAATTATATTTTTATAGCATAAGGTATACATTATGTAAGATTTAAATATAACAATAAATCAATCCATTAGATAAGTATAATTTCTTAATTACTTATAGTAAAAATATATTATTCATATGAATTCTTGATATATTAAGTCAAATACAATATGATAACAATAAATGTATGTATTAAATGTATTACATACATTTGTTTTGATCGCATACTTTATTATTTGTAATTACATTTTTAACAAATCAATAAAAATTAATATTAATGTATTTATCATGTTTTGAGTAAACATATTGTTAATCAAAAAATATTCGCTTATGAGAAAATTATATTTTCAATCTCATAAATAAACATTATGTGTAAAACAATAATTTAACCCATATATTAATGTTAAAAACAGTTTCAATACACTTGATATTAAATTATATTACATTGCAGATTTGGTCACATTATAGATTCAAACATGGTCAAACACGATATGCGGCATTGCACAATATACAACGTTGGCAGCAATATTCTAGGTGATGTCAACAGCCCGGTTAAATTGGATGTATTTATAACACATACTGTATTGAAATTATATTATATATTAAATTTGTATAATATTTTTAATTAAAAAATTAATTTGATCTAGAGATTTTGTGATTTTGAGGGTCAAGTATTAAAAACATTAATGAAAAATACTTATCAGACATTTAATATAACTTTAACAGCAATGGGATTATGGTACAATTCTAAAAAGTTTATGAATAAACATAAGGTAAATATAACAACAATATTTATAATTAACTATACTAGTTAACTTAATAGTTAATAATAATTAATTAGAACATAGATATTGCAATAACACCAACTGCAATTGATGCAACTTTATATTCATACGCGACGGCTCAATGGTTTAAAAGTGAATATCACCTGGTCATTTTAAGCGGCACCAGTACACTTCAAACACACTTATTTGACATGTATAAGACATACACATCATACGTTTGGCTTGCTCTATTAATAACCATGCTAGTTATAAGTTGTGTTCAATTTTTTATAAATAAAATGATGTCATCAGGTGATGTACTTATAATTGTTTTATTTAAAGTACATTATAATTTTAAATTGATCTCTAATGTCTAAATGATAGTTAACAAGAAAAACATACTAGACCTATTTTGGCATTTAAGTCGATGCCTATTGAAGCAGTCCGAAATTACAAAAATACACCAAGGTATAACCAATTGGTGGTCATTAATGGTGGTCATATTGTTACTGTGGTTTGAAAGTGACATACTATCTTCGTTAATCACACAAAATATTATTTCTATCAATACGCTGGAAGAGTTGGTCAAATCTAATCAACGCGTATATGTGGGCAACCAATCAAACGTGTGGTATCAGATCAAGAATCACCATGATCACAACACAATATTAAATGAACATCTACAGCAATTGGTAATAATGAACAGGATCACATATGTAAACCACGTAACCAAGAATCAAACCTGGTGGAAAGTAATTCAAATATTATAATTTATAGTATATAATTATTACATTTGTTTATTTATATCTAATACTGTATACCTGTATATATGCAGCACATTATGCGCCAGATAGCTGATCGAAAGTACGCGTATATTAGGGATGGCGTGAATATTATTAAGAAGAATCTAGAACATTTACAGCTACTTTTGCATATTGGTGCTGAGAAAAACACGCCGTCACTACTAGGCTATCCCATCGGTAAACCCGACACTACCGGTCGGATAATAGTTTTGAAAATGTATAAATATCTAGCTTTAAATACGTTTATTAGTCTAATATTTTCCACATTTCTCTACAGATTAAACAGATTGGTTGAGACGGGTATTCATATCGCTTGTGACTCGCGTCAGGATTTTTATCAACAACTTATGGCACATAAAAAACTTTCAAATATATTGAAAAGCCGTAATAAATACACCGATAGATATATTGAGTTGGTTTTAAATAGTGATCAAAATAATAATATAATTGGTATGAATTTTATACGCGATATGTTTATAACTATGGGAATTATGTTTAGTGTTTCAATTATTGTGTTTTTGTCTGAAATAATTTTTAATTCATTTAATTGAATTTATTTATATTTAGTAAGTATAGCTCACTTGTCAGTATAACTGATTTTAAGGAGTAAGTTTTTATATAATTATACCTAATAACTATTTGATATTAATCCAAATCCATATATAAATCAGGATAATATTTAAAATATTAAATTCAATTTTAAATTAAGTAAAATATTAACTTATTTATGAGTGAGTATTTAATCTGTTTAATATAGTTAAAAATTATGAATTTAGTAATTTTAAATTTAAATTTATTTTCTAGTTATTCAATGTAAAATAAAGTTAATAAACAGATTATTTAATATTTTAATATAATAACTAATTGTTAATACACAATAATTAATACATAAAAAATTTAATGTAATACTTTGTAATAAATAATTACTACATTTTAATAAAAATATAATACATTTTAATAAATTAATACATTTTAATAAATTAATACATTTTAATAAATTAATAATAAAATAATAAATGATTGTAATTGGTTAATTGTAAATACTGTATATAAAACTGTATTTTTGGAATAAGACATTAATTGTGAATTTTTAAACACATTGAATTAGTAAAAATTAATATTGTTATTATTAATTAAGTTATTATGAGTTAGTTAAGGTAAGTTTAGAATAATTCATAATTATTTAATTTAAGTAAATTAATTATGTCTTTCAAACAATTGTAATAGTCTATTATAAAACCAAATGACTCATAGACCTGGTTTAGCTATGGACCTTCTTAATTTAAAGTGCAATTATGTTGAAATAAATAATTTATTTATGAAATTATAATAATTGTTTTGCTATCAAGGTAAAATGTTATCACAATCAATTTTGTTTACAACAATTACATTATATTGTATTATACCAAGCACCTTATTATGAAATAATTTACTCAATAAAATTCTCATTATTATTTTTGTTTATTGTTGAATAATATTGTAACAACAAAGTAATTTTTGATAATTAAAATAATTGGTATAATATTGAGATAAATATTTTATCAAAAAACAACATCTGTTATAACGTTGCAACAATTATTATAACGTTTACTTAATTTAGAAATAATTATTCCAATATAATTCTAATTATAAAAATAATTATTATTAATAATTGTTAATACAATACAATGTAATTATTATAAAAAAATATATTCATAACAAACCAATTGTAATAATTAATGTAATAACAAATTGTTATTGATTGAAAACATTTGCATGACTTATAATAAAAAATAAATTATTTATTTAGCTTTATTTATAACACAAGTTGTATTTATATAAATTTTTAGCTTAAAAGGGATTAACATATAAATGCAAAAATGCCCAAATATGATGTACGGGATTGTACAGTTTACAAGATTGGCAACACCGCTCTTGGTGATATAAACAGCCCGATTAAATTGGATATATTTATAACACACCGTGTATTGAAATTCTATAAGATTTATAAAATATAAATTGATTTCATTTATAAATTTTTTTAATCTAGATGATTTGTGGTTTTGAAGGAAAGGTTTTAAATGCATTAACAAGTAGTAATTATCAAAAATTTAATGTGACTCTTACTGCAATGCGATCATGGTACAGTCCTCAAATCTATATGAATACACATAAGGTAATAAGCAAGATATTTAAAATAAATTATAATATGTAAGTTAATAAGTTATATTAATTAATTAGAACATAGATATTGCAATAACACCAATTGCAATTGATGAAACTTTATATTCATACGCGAGGTCTCAATGGTTTCAAAGTGAATATCACCTGGTCATTTTAAGCGGCACCAGTACACATCAAACACATTTACTTGACATGTATAAGACATATAAACCATATGTTTGGCTGGCGATATTAATAACCATGCTAGTTTTAAGCAGTGTGAAATTTATGATTAATAAATTGATTGCATCATCAGGTGATGTACTTATATTTGTTTAATTTCGTAATTAATTTAATTTAATAATTTTAAAATCAAGCAAATTATAATTTTAAATTTATATCTAAATGATAGTTAACAAGAAAAATATACTAGATCAATTTTGGCAGTTAAGTCGAGACCTATTTAAACAATCGGAGATTACAAAAATACATCAATGTATAACCATATGGTGGTCACTAATGGTGGTCATATTGTTAATGTGGTTTGAAAGCGACATACTATCGTCGCTAATCACACACAAAACCATTTCTATCAACACTATGGAAGAGTTGGTCAAATCTAATCAACGTGTTTATGTAGGCAACCAATCAAACGTGTGGTGGCAGATCAAGAATTACCAAGATTGCAAATCAATGATCAATGAACAGTTGCAACAATTGCTACTAATGGACAGGATTACTTATGTCAATCATGTAGGACGGAATCGAACATGGTGGAAAGTCAGTAAATTATAAATATCGTTATAAATAAAATTTAATTATGTTATTTATTTGTTTATGTAAAGCACATCATGCAACAAATATCGAATAGAAAGTACACATATTTAATGGATGGCACAAATATTATTAAAAGATACCATGAACATTTAAAACTTTTATTACATATTGGTAGCGAGATGAACACGCCAACACTGCTAGGATTTCCCATCGCAAAACCAGATACTCCTGATCGGATACTGGTGTTTAAAATGTATGACCATGTTCTGAATAATAATTTGCAAATTAATTAATACATAAATTATAGTATAAACAGATTGGTTGAGACGGGTATTCATACGAGTTGTGAATCTCGAGTTAATTATTACCGACACCTTATGGCACACAAAGCGCTCTTAAAGTCATTAACATTCAGTAATCAATACACCGATAGATACGTTGAGTTGGTTTTAAATAGTGATCAAAATTATAGTATAATTGGTTTGCATTTTATACGCGATATGTCTATAGCTATGGGTATTATGTTTAGTGTTACAATTGTTGTGTTTGTGTTTGAATTGAGTTTGAATTTGTATAAAATTAAACTGTTTATAAAATTTACAACAATAGATAGGCAAGTGGAAAATGCAAATCATTTTATTCCATATAATGACAATAATTATAATCAATCATTGGTTAATGCGGAAAATGTAATTATAATTATAAATATTGAAAATAACAAACTTTTATAATTCTTATTAATAAATGCAAAATATATTTTTTTCTTATTAAAATCCAATGATTTATAAATGTAGTATAACCAAGTTTTATTTTATCGATCGCAATTTATTTTATTGTCTTATGATAGATATAGTGTATATTGTAGCAAGCGATAGTTAATAAATTATCATGACAGTTTAGCACAAATCTAGTTCTTTATTTCAAATAAATGAAATGTCTATTTTTATACATTTTTATTTTTATAAATCAATAAAATGTAATATTAATATTGTATTATTACTATCTATTTCTTTATATAAATAAACATAATGTTAATTGACAAAATATATTAATTTTACATAGTTTAATATCATAGGATAACAAAGCATAACACAATAATATAATATCAATATATGCAATAATGTATATTTGTAATTTACAAATTTTCAGTTAAAAACAATTTTAATATCAATTACATTAACATTATGAATTTCAAAACATGTACAATTTTGATTTGCGATTATGTAATAAATAAAAACTTGATAAACGTGTACTTGTTGATATAGGCAGTCCTATTAAATTGGATGTATTGTGAATAAATAATGTATTTTAAATAATTTATTTATTATGAAAATAATAATTTAAGTTATTAGTTAGAATAAAAGTATTTTCATGTATATTTTTAATTTGATAATTAAAATAATTAATATTATATTAAGAAAATATTTTACCAAAAACAACAGTGTAACTTTCATACTAACTTTCATACTTTCATACTTTCATACATACTACTATTTATATTTGCAGCACTTATTATAACGTTTACTTGATTTAGAAATAATTGTATCGATATAATTCTCATTATAACAATAATTATTAGTAATAATTATAATAAAGAAAAATATTTTCAGAACAAATATATGCAATAATTAATTGAATAACAAATATATTGATTGGAAAACATTGTATGACTTATAGTATAACACAAATTTTTTATTTAGTTTTATTTATAACACAAATTGTATTTATATAAATTTTTAGCTTAACAGAAAGTAACATATAAATGCAACATATGACTTTTAACAATATACATGATAAATATCCAATAATTTATAAAAGTAGCATAGCCCTGCTTTATATTATTGATCGCGATTTATATTTTTGTCCTATGAGAGCTTTACTGTATAGTATTATATATTGTAGCATACATTTATTAATAAATCATCATGACAGTTTAACACAAATCTATTTTTTCGTTTCAATTAAATTATTTGCATTTTTATTTTTATACATCAATAAAATGCAATATTTATATTGTATTAATGATGCGTATATCCATTTCCTATATGAATAAATATAATATATTGATTTTACATAGATTAATAAAATCTAGCACAATAATATAATATCTGTATATGCTAAAAGTGATATTTTTAATTTACCATTTTTCAGTTAAAAACAATTTTAATATTAAATACAACGACATTATAAATTTAAAACATGCACCTTTTTAATTTACGATTATGTAATAAATACAAACTTGGTAAAAGTGTACTTGGTAATATAACCAGCCCTGTTAAATTGGATGTATTGTCAATAAAAAATGTATTTTAATTCATTTATTTAATATAAAAATAATAATTTACTTTATATTTATTAATTTATTTTACAACCTAGCGTATATGCGATTTTGAAGGTCAAGTATTAAATACATTTCTACACGCTACATTTAATGTAACGCTAACAGCAATTGGATCATGGACAAATCCACAAATTTATATGAATAAACATAAGGTAAATATTAAGAATAATATAAATAATAAATTATTTATATAACACATTTTATTCTTATTTAAATATAATACTGTTGAAGAATGTAGATATTGCATTAACACCATGGGCAATTAATAAAAATTTATATACATTTGCAAAGGCTCAGTGGTATAAAAATGAAAATCACCTGGTCATTTTAAGCGGCACCCAAACTCATAAAACTAATATATTTGATATGCATAAAACATTCACACCACAAGTTTGGCTTACAATATTAATAATCATGCTAGTTATAAGTGGTGTTATAAATATATTAAATAAATTATCATGTAATGTATTACATTTAATGAGAATTATAAAGTTAATAAAATTATCATTTTAAAATTTAACACAAAATATAGCTGGCAAGAAAAATATACTTGATGATTTATGGGATTTAAGTCGATGCCTATTAAAACAATCGGTAAATATGAAGTTTCAACAAGGTATAGCCAATTGGTAGTCACTAATGGTGGTCATACTGTTAATGTGGTTTGAGAGCGACATACTATCGTCGCTAATCACACACAACACCAGCGCTTTTGACTCGTTGCAAGAGTTGGTCGCATCTAATCAGCGGGTATTTGTGGGAAACCAATCACGCGTGTGGTGGGAGATTAAAAGTCACCAGGATCATAACACCGTGATTAATGAACAATTGAGACAATTATTACAAACGAACAGGATAACTTATATCAATGATGGAGGCCAAAATGAAACTTGGTGGAAAGTTAGTAAACAGTAAATCATAATTTTTATAATTTTATTATAATTTTTGTTTTTACATACCCTATGTTCAGCACATTATGCGTCAAATAACTGATAAAAACTATGCTTATATAAGGGATGGCACATCTATTACGAGGAGATACCTTGATCATTTACATTTATTATTACATATTGGCAGAGAAAAGTACACGTTTACTTTATTAGGCTTTCCCATCGCTAAACCTTACACATTTAGTCGGGAACTAATTTTAAAAATGTACAATCATGATTAAATGGTTAATGTAAAAATTTTAAATTAATTAATTTACATTTATTTATTAATAGAATTAACAGATTGGTTGAGACGGGTATTCATATAAGTTGCGAAACTAGACTGCATTTCTCCCAACAACTCAAAGCACACAACGAGTTGTCAAATGCATTGAAAATCCGTAACAAATACACCGATAGATACGTTGAGTTGGTTTTAAATAGTGATCAAAATTATAGTATAATTGGTTTGCATTTTATACGCGATATGTCTATAGCTATGGGTATTATGTTTAGTGTTGTATTTGTTGTGTTTATATTTGAATTGAGTTGTTATTTGTTTAAAATTAAAATAAATTAAGGGATTGCTTAATATTATAAAATACATGTTGTAAATATGCAAACTATTTGCTATAATTAAATAAAATCAATTTTAATTTATTATCAATTGCTCAATTAATTCAAAAATTTAAATACAATCGTTTATTTATTATTATGTAAAATCAGTATAAGAATGTTTAATATAACTTTAATAATTTTGTTGTTAGTTAAAATAAAAGTTAAAATGTTTATATATTTTTAATTTAATAATTAAAATATTTGGTATTTATATTTTTCCAAACAACATTTGCAACAATTATTATAGGGTTTTCTTAATAGAAATAATTTAAATCAAAACAAATCTGAGTACACAATAAAATATAAATTTAATTACAAGAGCTTTACTTTATTTTAAATAAATTATTTATGATAATCTTGAGTGATTTTTAAAAATAACGATGATAAAAAGCCGATAATCTATAACAATATAAAAATTTATATATTAAAATTATCACAATAATTTTGTTATTCTACAATTATTTTGTAAATTAAAAGCCAAATAAATAAAACTTACCTCAATAACACGCATTTTATTGATCACAAATAATTTCCACATCGACAAGCCCATCTTTTTTCTACTAATCGTCTCAATCAATACATTTAACTAATAGTTTTAATAATATAAAAAATTATTTAAAATAAATTATTTATGCAATAATAATATATATTAATTTATACATATTTAAACAATTAATTTGTCATCTAAACAAAACAAAACTTACCTTGATCATATGAGATCTTAATAACCCATTACTATGTCGGCCGCTATTATGGGCGTCAAATGAATTCAATAATTTATACGACTTGCGGGCCTCAGTGTTGACCGACGCGGCCGTAAATAACACAAACAATACGGTACAAATCATAACCATGATAAAATAAATGTAGAGCACCCTGACAAAAATATGCAAATCCAGAAATATAACGCTATACGCGAACAACACAATCGACAGCAAGTAGGAAAGCCAGATAATTAGCAAAAACTTTGACCAATACGTGCCGTTATATTCCCGGATCTCCGCATACAAGCCGTTAAACTGCTTAATGACGGCAAGTATTTGGTGAGTGTTTTGGCGGAATTTACAATAAAATACACTTAATTTTAATTACAAAATCCAAATCATTATTTTAGTTTTAATAATTTTTATTGATATTAAAAAATAAAAATGATTTATGTTATCGATCGCGATTTATATATTTATTTTATGCTAAATATGCTGTATATTGTAGCAAACAATCATTAATAAAATTGCCGTTAAAGACAAATCTATTTTTTTATTTCAAATAAATGATTTGCATTTTTATTTTTATAAATGAATAAAATGCAATATTAATATTGTATTAATAAATTTTATGTATTTCTTAATATGAATAAATATAATGTCAATTGAAAAAATTAAATATATTGATTTTACATTTAATAATAACATTACATTTACATAACAATAATAACACAATAACAAAATAATTATCTAATATCTGTTTATGCAAAAAGTGATATTTTTAAAATTACGATTTTTAGTTAAAAACAATTTTAATATTAAATACAACAACATTATAAATTTAAAACATGTACCTTTTTAAATTACAATTATGTAATAAATACAAACTTGGTAAAAGTGTACTTGGTGATATAACCAGCCCTGTTAAATTGGATGTATTGTCATTAAATAATGTATTTTTTTTATTTATTAATTATAAAAATAATAATTGGAGTTAATTTATATTTATTGATTGTTTTAACAATCTAGCGTATATGCAACTTTGATGGTCAAGTATTAAATTCATTAATGCATGCTACATATGAGACATTTAATGTAACGTTAACAACAATTGGATCATGGACCAATCCACAATTCTATATGAATAAACATAAGGTAAAATTTATACATAATAAAAAAAATAATTTTTAACCACAATCCAGCTATGAATAATGTGATTTATAAGATCGATCGGCCCCCCATCCCGATCCCCATCACGGAAGGGGGGCCGATCGATCTTATAAATCACATTATTCATAGCTGGATTGTGGTTA
>CAJPIZ010000533.1:0-23310 GCA_905368565.1 Medioppia subpectinata
CCCCCCCCCATTGAAGACATAGAATATCTGGAAATAAAACTATTTCTATTCAAAAGTCATATATTTACTTAAAGTTTGTTATCATACTGTTGTTATCAAAAGATTAACTTTAATCAAAATTAATCCCTTAAACTCTTTAAATTGTTTAAATGCGAACGTTCTTCAGGGCTCTACCCCTCCCCTCCCCTTCGTTCGCAAAAGTTTGCATTGGCCGACCCCCCCCCTCCCCCAGAGTGCGAACGTAATATGTGAACAAAGCCTTATATTAATTGTTTGTTTGACTTTCATCTCATTGATAACAGCAAACACACGATAAGAATCGTTGATTACTATAGAAATACAATGAAATCAATTGCGATAAAAATCAACAAATCGTTTGACGAGAAATCAATTGAAGTACTAATGAAAGGCATATCAGAAATGAAAGAAATACTAAACATTGAGCTTTCAATACATCCAACGTTTTATTTAATTGTGTTTTCATTGAATGCGATGAAACAAATTGGCGTCAATTGTCGTAAACTACGGAAACTTAAACTTCACACGTATTACAATCTTTCGTATATATTATACGATATTATCAAAAAATACTTCAATCAAATACAACGACTGGATGTGGGGTTTGAGTCAAAACTCGTGAGACATTGCATTACATGTGAATTACTAAATGAATGCAAACAATTAACAAGTTTGCGAATAGTGTTAGACCATGATCAATTTATTATTTCCGAATTTTTTACTGATATCGATAAACATTTACCACAACTTAAACATATTGACATATATTTCGCTGTTGTCAATGAAAAGGCAGTCAATTGTTTGTGTAAATTAAAACATTTGAGAGATATTTCCATTCAAACGGATTGTATGGACGCACGAGTCATGCGAACAATTGTTGCTTAAAAGTTGTCCCAAACTAACAGATAGATTGTGTGTCATTCAGGACTATATATAACTGTTAATAAATTTGTTTAATAAGAATTAATTTTAATAATATAAATCTATTTGAAATTAGTTCAAGTTATAATGTTACAATTTAAACCACGTTTAACTTTAATTAAAAAAACAAATATTAACATAATAACCAATCTTTTAGATACTATTTTAAATGTCATATTATATTGACATTGTACAATTAAATTAAGCAATTATTTTATCGTCCTTTTTATTAAAAAATTTTGCAACTTATTATTTAAAGATATTTTATTAATTTTTATTGTGGAGTAATATAATTATATAATTAACTAAATTAGTTATTGTTGAAAACACTAATTCAAATATAATACACAATTTATTTAATTGGATAGACATAATATAATTTAATGAAGGTTTCCAAATACATGTATAGTAAAAACCAGCTAATTTTAAACTAAATATCGGCAAAAAGTTACACACTTCAATAGATTTTCAGTATAAAGTGTAGTATCAAATTCCGTCAAATGAGTATTGAAGTATTTATTGTGACCAAACTGAACAAGATTAAATACTAATTCTTTCGAGAATTTATTCTTAAAGTAATATATTTGCATTAAAAAATTATTTTGATTAAAATAATAAATTAGTTATAATTCTATAGCAAATTTACCCGGCGACAATTTTATTGGTCCTTACTTTAATTACATTGAGTCATATGCACTGTACATTGCAAACCATCTGTGTACAATTTTGCAAAAAGCATATTTTACAAATCATTATAATAAAAATCCTTAACTAACCTACAACTATGAACTAAAATGCGCTTGGTCACTATCATGATGGCTGTGGCCGTATTGACCATCAGCACACATACCGTGTTGTCCAATCCAATTCGTACGTATTATATAAATACTAGTCTACTGTATATGTATACTTTAACATGAAACTAATTTTATCTAATCGTTAATGTTAATCCTATAGGATTAATGTTAAGCCTGAAACAATGTTAATCTTATGAGTAATGTTAAGTCTAAGTTAGTACTGCTTAATCCATTTGAGCAATAAAACTCCAATGGACAAAATTGTAATATATCTAGCAAATAATTGTCACGCCATGGCATTGGGTGTAATCATTGTTTACAATAATTAAATGTTTATACGAATAGCCGACGCCTACGCCGAGGCAATCCCGGGGCCCAAACCAGAGGCGAATCCCGAACCATATGCTATGCGTCGGCGTATTCGTAAACCCAAACAGCTTACAGACGCAAAAGCAGCTGAAAAGGCTATTCTTACCATGGTCAAACACTAATCTTGCCTATTTAGTTAAAATAAGTTATTATTAAACACGTGTACCTTTTTCATTCGTTTGTTATAAAATTATAACAATAATAAATAGTTTATTTAATCAAAACTATTCAAATATATATGTAAAATTATTATTCATTTAAATTAATTTTTCTCATGTTTTTAACAATTAAATTAATAAAATTTGTTAAGCATTAAACGAATATTTTATTTTGTCTCAACGATAACATTGACAGTGTAGATTACTTAGACTTGATCTCGTTTGACTATTTAATCAATTAACACATCAACCATAACATCCAATTGCATTAACTCATATGCACTTTAAAATTGCATTTACATTGCAAACCATCTGTGTACAATTTTGGAAAAACATATTTCATAAATCATTATATTAAAGTGATTCATAATCCTTAACTAACCCACAACTATAAACTATAATGCGCTTGGTAACTATCATAATAGCCGTGGCTGTATTGACCATCAGCACACATACCGTGTTGTCTGACCCAATTCGTACGTATTATATAAATTTATATCTTCAAAAAATACACATTACTTAATGCCTTCATAACTGTTATGCAAGCATTGAAATGAATGAATTACAATCGTAAGGGTAATCATAGGGGAAAGCACTTGATATCAACTCAAGTATTAATAACTTTAACTATAATTTTTACTTTCATAAAATGATGAATGAATAGCCGCTCCCTATATGGAGGCCAACCCGTATCACCCATTCGAGGATAATCCATATCTAGATCAGGACGTACCTCTTCAATTGAGTTTGGACGAGGCCTTTGCAATGCGCCAGAGCCAGCTAGATGGCTAATCTATAAATACAATTAATTTATACATTTATTTGTTATAAATTAGTTTTTGTGTAAACTTTTTATTAATTAAAATTAATTAATAATTGTTACGTTATTTATTATTTGGTTAATAAAATTTATAAAATGTTAAAAAATAAGTTGATAAATATTTTGAATTTGTTTGATTGTATCAGTCAATGATGTTATTTAAATAATTAAACATTGCATAAAATAATTATGAGTTTAAAACATTTTATAAGTTAATAACCGATTAAAATATCATACGTATGTTTTGTATCTGTTGAGAGAATTTTAAATGTCACTTTATATTGACATGTACAATTAAATTAATCAATTATTTTATTGGGCTTTTTATTAAAAAATTTTTGCAAATTATTGTTAAAGATATTTTATTGATTTATATAAAGAAGTAATTTAATTAACTAAATTAATTATTGTTAAATACAATAATTCAATTATAATACACAATTTATTTAATTGGATAGACATCAACCATAACATCCAATTGCATTGACTCATATGCACTGTACATTGCAAACCATCTGTGTTCAATTTTGCCAAAGAACATATTTCATAAATCATTATATTAAGGTGATTTCATAAAAATCCTTAACTAACCTACAACTATAAACTACAATGCGCTTGGTAACTATCATGATAGCCGTGGCCGTAATGACCCTCAGCGCACATACCGTGTTGTCCGACCCAATTCGTACGTATTATATAAATTTATATCTTCAAAAAATACACATTACTTAATGCCTTCATAACTGTTATGCAAGCATTGAAATAAATGAATTACAATCGTAAGGGTAATCATAAGGGAAAGCACTTTATATCAGCTCAAGTATTAATAACTGTAATTAATAATAGCATACCCGCCCTCCTCCGACCCCTCTTTCAACTGTAATAAAACCATGACATTTCAAACTGACCCAAAAATTTCTATGTTCTAGTCACGTGATTTCAATAAAATTTTATACAAAAATACTAGAGATATGGAACATCATTATGCACTTTACAGATTTAATCTAGCTCATATCGTTTAGGAGATATTGATTGATAAATTATGAATTCACTAAATGCTGTTTGGTTATTAATAATTCATATAATCTATATGTATAATCCAATTATGAGAGAATAAGAGTGCGATTACACAATTTAGATAAGTCTGTAATTTTTCTTGAGTCTACACATGGTAAAGACACTTTATATTCACTGCTATACATCTAATTGATGTTTCTCTTCAACTAATTATAAGATAATTAATACATTATTTTATGCAATAAATTCAGTAAATGCTATAAAATGTGTTATATAATTATCTATTAATTATTATTTGAACTCAAAATAATGTAAAAGTAAACCTTTACCAAAAAATTAAAACATTTTTAGCTTTATGCACAAAACTGCCGACGTTTTCATTTTGCGTCCAAATCTTATCGACAACTTTTAGAATAAAATAAAATAATTGTTTTTTAAAGCGATCGATACGTTAAAACAATGAGAGGCGAACCCACTAAAGCCGAGTTTAAACGCTTGCCAGCGACGGTCACTCCAATCAATTACAATATCACTCTTCGGCCGAACCTCAAAAGTTTTACGTTCAACGGTTCGCAAGCCGTGCGGCTTATGGTCAACGAGAATACCAGACATATAGTGCTCAACAGTAATGAGATTGACATTAGTGTCGCCACTTATACGCCACAAAATGGCAAACGTAATTATTTAATTAATATTGGTTAATTAATTTTTAGCCCAATACTAAACACTTAAATGTTTTTTATTAATCCGCGTCTTAAGCGTTGACTTCCGAAACGATCGAAAACAACGCCGAAACCGAAGTGACGGCTATTAGGTTTGCGGAGACGTTGAGCGCCGGACCGGGCGTTTTGAAACTCGAGTTCACGGGTACTCTAAATGACAAACTTAAGGGTTTCTATCGAAGCAAATACATGAGCGCCGACGGACAGGAGGAACGGTATGCGGCGGTCACGCACTTCGAGGCGACCGACGCTCGCCGCGCGTTTCCGTGTTGGGACGAACCGGCGCTTAAGGCCACGTTTGATATCACACTTGTTGTGCCCACCAATCGGGTGGCGCTTTCAAACACAAACGTCATCTGCGAGTCTGTGCTCGACGACTACCCGTCGCTCAAAGTGGTGAAGTACGCGACCACTCCCGCAATGTCCACCTATTTGGTGGCATTTGTTGTGGGAGAGTATGACTACATTGAGGGCGAGTCAAAGGACGGGGTTGTCGTCCGGATCTACACACCGGTGGGAAAGAAAGATCAGGGATTGTTCGCACTGGAAGTGGCCGTCAAAACGCTCACCTATTATAAAAACTATTTCAATATCCCGTATCCGTTACCCAAAATGGATTTAATAGCTTTGGCTGACATGGCGGCCGAAGCTATGGAAAACTGGGGTTTAATAACGTATAGAGAGGCCTATCTTTTAGTGGATCCGCAAAA
Source organism: Medioppia subpectinata (assembly GCA_905368565.1). Classification (NCBI taxonomy): domain Eukaryota; kingdom Metazoa; phylum Arthropoda; class Arachnida; order Sarcoptiformes; family Oppiidae; genus Medioppia; species Medioppia subpectinata. The sequence goes on from CAJPIZ010000533.1 coordinate 5,533, forward strand.
TACGTCGACGCGAACTAAACAATGCGTGGCACTAATGGTGGCTCACGAGTTGGCTCATCAATGGTTCGGCAATTTGGTAACAATGGAGTGGTGGACTCGTGAGTACTTTTTCTTTAGTTGTACAATATTCCTAAGCCACAAAACGGTTCTAACACTTCACTCTTAGTTTCACTGCATCACACGTCATAATGTGGAGCTAATGTAATATTAAGTACAGATAAAATGTAGTCCCACACTATGGCGTGTAATGCAGGGCATCTAGGAATGTAGTGAAAGGAGAGTCACGTTTTAGCCCCGTTTTTAGCTTTAAGAAAACTGTATATCAATACATAAGTGATGTTTTAATTGATAAATATTTGTTCATTAGATCTGTGGCTTAATGAAGGTTTTGCTACATTCATGGAATACCTTTGTGTCGACCATCTGTTTAACGAATACAATATATGGACTCAATTTGTTTCCGACATATTCACGCCAGCACTCGAATTGGACGCACTTCACAACTCACACCCCATTGAAGTACCCGTTAGTCACCCGTCAGAGATCCGCGAGATTTTTGACGACATATCGTATAATAAAGGGTCGGCAGTCATACGAATGCTTCACCGCTTTATTGGTGACGAAGTGAGTTTGCTAGCGTTACCAAATAATATCTTTAAAATCCTGTATAAATGTGTTCAAATTACCACAAATTCCTGTACTACAGTTTATTTACAAATTATTTGTTCTTGTATTTTTAACCACAATTCAGATATGAATAATGTGGTTTATAGGATCGTTCGAAAATGAAATTATAAATAAATCTGCCATAATACATAGAACTAATTGTTGTCAAAAACATTTAAAATTCTCAAAATAATAATAGTGAAAGTATTACCATAGAGTGAAGTGCGAAATCAGGACACAGTGTTTGTTATCATATCAGTGGCGCTCACGAAGAATGGTCGGGACATCGCTGTGTGTGAGTAATACCCGAATTGTGGTTAACGTATAGCATCGCTGTGTGTAAGTAATACTTCAATTGTGGTTAACGTATATCATCGCTGTGTGTGAGTAATACCCCAATTGTGGTTAACGTATAGCATCGCTGTGTGTGAGTAATACCCCAATTGTGGTTAACGTATAGCATTGCTTTGATCCTTGTTTCATGTACAAAAAAATTCTGTCTTTTGTGAAAATTTCTGTCTTTTGTGAAAATTCCTGTATATTACAGAAAATTTGTTTGGCAACGCTGGTTATTACAAAATTTAGTTATAATTTGTTTCTAATGGTTATTTCTCATATAGTTGTTCCGTAAAGGAATGCATTTATATTTGTCAAAACACTTGTATAAGAATACCTTAACCGAAGACCTGTGGACTTCACTACAAGAAGCCAGTAATAAACCAGTTAGAGTTGTGATGACCACATGGACAAAACAGAAGGGATATCCTGTTATATCGGTTAGTATTGTTCGCATTAATCAATTACTTGTTTATCGAGTGATAAATTGTTTATTAAATGTGAATCAAATTACAGGTGACATCACGTCGTGAGGGAAATTCACTGATACTAACCTTAACTCAAGAGAAATTCTGTGCCGACGGAAAATTGCCCGCATCTGAAGCGAACACCGTTTGGATGATTCCTATATCTGTGACCCGAGCGTCAGATCCCACCAAAATTTGGGCCCAAGTTTTAATGGACAGAAAAACTATTGATATCGAGATTGCGGACGTTTCGGCCAACGAATGGGTCAAATTAAACCCAAACAGTGTCGGCGTATATCGTGTCCACTATTGCCAAGAGTTGTTGAATCTATTATTGCCGGCCGTCGGCAACAAAACTCTTCCCCCATTGGATCGATTGGGTCTTCAAAACGATTTGTTCGCTTTGGTTACGTCCGGACGGACAGCGTCTGTCGATATTCTCAAACTCATGGACTCGTTCCCCAACGAAGACGACTATACAGTTTGGACGTCAATTGTCGACTGTCTCGGACGACTCAATCAACTTCTTTCTCACACCGATTTGGAGACTGTTTTTCACGAGTTTGGCCGTCGATTGTTGTCGAAGACGTATTCAAAACTTGGATGGCATCCGATCGAAGGCGAGACCCATTTGGACACATTGCTCAGGAGTTTAGTCATCACAGGTTTGGCTTCATTCCAAGACCCGGGTGTCATATCAGAGGCCAAATACGTGTTTGAGTCACACCGCGGCGGCGCTCACACTATAGGCGCTGATATCCGAGAGGCCGTCTATCGTGCGGTTGCTCTCGATTGTAATGACCAATCATTTGAGGCATTATTTCAGGTCATTTTTATTTTAAAATATTCAAAATTTTTTGCATAATAATGAACGAATGATTTGATATTACAGCTGTATAGAGAGGCAGAGCTCCAGGAAGAGAAGGCTCGGGTGTGCCGAGCGTTGGGAGCCGTCAACGACGCTAAACGTATCGCTAAAGTACTCGACTTCGCGCTATCGGTAATAAATAAACCAATATTTTTGTTTCAAGCGGTGGTTAAAATGTGTGCACACTTTGTTGGACACACCCATAGAGTGAAGTGCGAAATCAGGACACAGTGTTTGTGATCATATCAGTGGCGCTCACGAAGAATGGTCGGGACATCGCGTGGGAGTTTGTCAAGAAGAATAGGGATGAGCTGAGACGTCGCTACGAAAGCGGCGTTTTGGTCACAACACTCGTCAAGGTATTTGTCACCCAATTGTGTCCTTCAATAATGTATTTACTAATAACTCGAATGCGTTGATCACACGGACAGCACATCTCACAAAACTTTGTCACCGAAGACAGACTACAAGAAGTGGAGATATTTTTCACTCAAAATCCCTTCCCGGGAAGCGAACGCACTGTTCGACAATCGCTGGAAACGATTCGTCACAACATTGATTGGTTGGCTCGCGATTTGCCATCCATTCGATCGTATTTAACAAATCGCTCGTAAAATTAGAGCAAATATTGTAAGAATTATTTAACATAAATTTTATTTATGTTTGAGAATGTTTGCAAACTTTTACCTCAACTCATATTATATCTGTTTTTAATAAGAACATACAAATTGTATTAGTGTCCAAAATATTAGCATAGTTACTGATACTGTAGAATAATTACCCCAATTCATTATAACTCAACTCAATGCCAAAATGAATGGTGTGCCCGCACTATAGCATATAATTAGAGATGTTAGTAGTGAAATTTTGGGAACGTTTAGGGGTCTTGATGAACATTTAGGCTAAATGTTCAATCACTCTATATTAGCGACATCTTTATTCTACATATTTACTACATAAATCACTAATTTTTGTAATTTAATCTAAATTAATTCTTATTATGTAAAAATAATTTATTTAACTACTAATCACAATGCTTTATTTATTATTAGTATATTATTAGTTTGCAGAATCAAAATTTAAAACTTATATTTTAAGTAAAATATTCATAGAATTGATAGCAGAATATACAAGAATTTGCAAGAATCTTTAAATAATTTAAAATATCCAGAGAACCAAATCAATTGAAATAGTGATTTCTATTCACACACTGTCCCGTTCCAGACCTATAACCAAACCGTCCACCAAAATCCCTATTGAAAAGCATTATGAGAAATGCGTGATATTGGTTATAGGTCTGGAACGGGACAGTGTGTGAATAGAAATCACGTATCACTATTTCAATTGATACATGCACATCTCATGTACAAATTCCATGCCTTAAAAGTCCATGATAATCACTGGCCAGTGCCAGCGGATCCTTTAAACTACCGAACCCTTCGGTTTAATGCTATTTATGGAGCAGCGGCGATGGCCACTCGTGGTTTAAATTTAACAAATTACTCTTGGAAACTTTAGCCAACCATATGACAAATATTTTCATTAAAATTTTATGAAAAATAATCACTTTTAATTAGGATTTCTCTATTAATTTACTTTTGGGGAAATACTTTTGATTCACTTCTAATGCAATCCTATGGCATTTTACTGGGGACATTCATTTGGAACTCACTGTAATGCTTGCCTTAACGTATAATTTCAAAAATAAATTTAAATAAAAACCACAATTTTTAGTGTATTTTACATTCATTAGATGTGAGCCTCGTTTGTATTTTAGATCATTCATTACATCTGGATTTACTCTATACACCAATTTCAACATGCTAATTTAAAGTATTATATGATTACTTGATAAATATTAATTACCATGCCTACAATGGGATCCAAATCATCACAATCGAATTACACAATAAAACAGTTTTATTCAAAAATTAATTTTTAAATAACAACCTATTTTAATAAAATAGTGGCAAGGTGGGTTTTTGTTTTATCCCTTAAAAATCAATCTAAAATGTTTAAAAAAATTATTTTTGACAAATTTTGATTTAATATTCGTTTATAAATAATCAAATTTATAGTTTAATTAAATTGTCAACTAAATTTATTAAACATTTATAAACTTAACCGTTTATAACCCTGGTATGCTTTAATTTTTGGATAATATTGATTTTGCAATTAATTTGCTATTTTATTAAATTTGTGAAATTTTATGTTAAATATTTTTAAGTGAATTCGATACATAAGTTATAAATAATTTTATTTTATATTTAAAAAGCGTGTTTTACATTTACAAATAAAATCGATATTTTAAATTTCTCTTGAATAGCCTAATTATGTTAATGTTATATTGCAATCATTTCTGGCTTTAATAAATTTTAAAGATTTAACCTTATAAAATATAGCTGTTATAAATTATCCACTACTTTTAGAACAAAATTGGCACCAGGGTAGTTTCCGGAAAGGGCCTGAATTTGGATAGTGCTATATCTATTTTTAAGCATTATCTAATTGTTATTAAGCTATAGCATTAGTTTTTAAAACAACACTACAATAAATAATATTAGTTTATATCATAACAGAACAGCTCTCATTAAAAAAATTTTAAGGATTATAAATAGACATTGATTTTCTTGTATTATGGACCATAATTTATGGTAGATTTTCAAACATTGATTACATATCTAAGGTATAGAATGTGTTGCATTATAGATAACACCAATAATCCAATTGATATGAGTGGACACTCGCACCCAAACCATGTACGAGTCCGGCCAATGAGTCGCGCAATACGCCTGAATTGACGCGTTATATTTGGTAAAACCTTTCCACACACCAATCAATACGGCCCGACCCGAAACATATTGGATTAACGGTCCCCCGGAATCGCCCTATAATTATACACAAAATATATAATAAGAACACTTACGTCACATAATATTGTTTAATATTGGGGTAGAAAAAGAAGGATTGGGAAGGGTATACAATTAGTGTTCCCAGAAGCTCCCGGAATGGCAGGAGTCTCCAGGAATCAAGGTCTGGCTCCTGTCTCCCGGCGAGGGTCTCGCCTTGATATGGGGAGCTCAAGGAATTTAATGTTCAATTAAATATCATATTTTATGCAAAATATTAATAAAAATAATTTTAATGATGATTAAATAGGTATCAGATCAACAGATTGTTAATGTTTGCCCAAAAATATATACTCCGTATTTACACTCCTTCCTGAAAAATATAAATAAGTGTTCTAAAAGCCAGTTATGAACTTATAATACACTATAAATTACAATTTATATACTGCTTTAATAGTTAAATAATTATTTTCTCTCAAAAACGTATCAAGGAAAAACTCAAGGAACTTTCACTAAAATCTCAAGGAATCCCAAGGAAAATATTACTCAAAATTACATTTCTCAAGGAAATTGAAATATTGACCTGGGAACACTATATACAATGTATACAAACATATAATGTATACAAACATACATTATAATATAAATGTACGCAAACACATGCATATGTTTGTTGGCAATTGAGACTCACTACGCAATTGGATGTGCCGACAGACAGGGGCACCGGTTTTGCAAACAAAAAATGCTTTTTATTGATCAATACGATATCATTGGCCATCACCAACTTTACCCAACCCATACGAAGGTACGAATCGTGATCACCCGCATTGCTTATAAGTCCCCATCCGCTGACCATTGCGTACTCGTCGCTAGTGTTAGTCACACCTCTGGCCGGCAGGCATACAGTGCCCGCCGATAGCCTGTCCAACGACCGTATGTTGGGCTCTAAGCGTATGAGTGCAATATCGGGTGAGTAACCGTCGGGTGTGTAGTCCGGGTGTGTGTAAAAGGGGTGGTTTTTTGAGTTCGTGTATTCATATCTCTCTGGATATGTGAAGCCCTCGTTGTAATCCACGACACCGATTAAGATTGTCAATGATACCGGGCATATATGGGTGGATGTATTGCACCTTGGACATTTTAAATAAACTTATAAGTTTAGCCATGAATAACTTTGAAAACTTAATTACTCCACGCAATGGGCGGCTGTAATTATCCACGATTTATTTATAACCGTCCCTGAACATTTACTAGGCCATTCGTGGCTGTAAATAGTTTTAATCAAATTAACCATATTGTGTAAATATAATTACAATATAATTACAATATAATTACAATTACAATGTAAATATACTTAATCTACTTTTATTTTTTATCATACAACAAACTTGTATTAGTTACGACCATATAAAATAATATTATGTTTACCCGTTTATAGGCCTGGTGGTTATTTTAATATACGCGACAAAAGGCATTTCCCCTTTGGTGGGGATCCTTCCGTTTGCTATACGATTTATGGCAGAGGTTTTGTGATAAGTAAAGCACTTGTCGTCCATAAGCAACGACTCCCGACCCATTCCACAGTCACTGTCCGTGACGTTAGGATAGTGTTGGATAACAGCGTGAATGCCATCACTCGTGACGATTACCACCACTTGAATTGGTTTCAAATATTAAATTCAATTATTGTATTATTTCCCAAAATAATTAATTTAAGACTTACTCATAATGAAGAAAAATAACAAAAACTTTATTTGTAAAATCATTTTTATAAAACAATTAAATTGTTTGAAATGAATAATAATATTAATATCAATACAAGACTACTAGCCAGCTCCTCCCGCTCCCCCGTTAATAAGTTATAATAATATTTATATTTATAAGTTATAATAATAATCAATACAAACTACACCTACTGTTGAAAGTGGTGTTTAATTGTATAGTAGTAGGGATTTTTATAAAACAATTAAATTGTTTGAAATGAATAATAATATTAATATCAATACAATATAAGTTTTACATAAGAAACTTTCATTAAAAAAAATATGAAACTCTAAACTGAAATTTGGATTAATATTTCAATAACAAGGCTTTGAATAAAACAATATTCTATAAATTATATGGAAAATAATTTATTATAAAAATTAAAACATATATTGTATAACAGAGAATTAATATTGCCGTAGATTTAATAACTATTATTTATAAATAACTTTATGATGGTGACAACTAACTGTGTTTGCTATAGTGTAGTTGACAACATCAATGATATATTAGTGAAATATTATAAGTTAATGTAAAAGATACAATATTGCAATTAATTGTTTTAAAGAAATGTGTGGTCGTTAGTTATACTGCGATCTCTTCTTGTATAGTATTTAGGGTTGCCAGACCTCCAGGAACGTCCTGGAGAATTCAGGAATTTGACAATTTCTCCAGGCTCCAGGAAGGGGTCATTCCTGGAGATATAAAACTCCATTAATTATTTTCACTGTAAATGATTTTTAGAACATTATTTTACAAACTTTTATACATGCTTTTCTGTAATTATATGTTCTAATAATCAAAAAACAACGAAACTGTTTTTCGTCGCGAATAAGGATTGTCTCAATACATGATAAAAATCTGTTAATTATAAACTATTCACTCCTTCACTTATAAATAGCTTTTCCTCTGATATTAATTTAAAGGCTTAACTAATGCCGCAAATTATATGTTTTATTGCTTTTAATTAAAAAATAAACAAAAATAATTAAAATATTTCTTGACTAATAATAATGTTTATAAATTAAACACTTAATTAAAGTTAAAATAAAAATCATAAAAAATTCAAAATAATTAAAATCAATGAAACGTTTTTCTCGCGAAACAAATGGACTCAACTCTCATCTCTTTACAGCTTAACTAAATCTCTTTCTCTGATCTAAACTTTTATTTTTAATTGTTTTTTGTTTCATTGCTTTTAATACTAAAAATAAACCAAAAAATTAATCAAAATTATTCCCAAATAATAAGTTTCTACAATAAGTTCATTAAGTTATAATAAAAAGTAAAGTTATTTCATAAACATTAATATAAAATAGTAATTATTAATTCATTCAATAATTAATAATTTAAATAAAATGAAAATAATCAAAACAATGAAAATGTTCTTTCAGTGCAAATAAGGAATATTCTTGAGTTAAGACTAAACTCTTGGATAAAACTGTTGTCTTAAAAGTCTTTAAGTCTATTCATTCATACCTAACATTCTCTCTAAACTTAATTTCATTCCTAAACTGCTATCCGTTTCAATATTTTCGCCCACTTTTTGTTTCATTGCTTTTTATCTTAAAATAAACAAAATTAAAAAAAATATTTCTTGAATAATAAAAATATCTAAAATAATCTTATCATTAGATTTATAATAAAAGTTAAATAAAACTATTAATATTTCAAAACGCGTTGCTTTTGGAAGCGATTTTGTGGATTAACTATAAGATGTCCTCTCCGTATGCTTTCCAATGCTTTTTATGCTTATTTATCGGTGTTTTCTGGCGATTGGCCTTTTAGTGATTGGCCACTGTTTTCTTTCCTTTCAATGCTATCACAATTCAAATCATTATTTAATTGTTTTATTTTATCAAATATTTGGTTCAAAAATTGATCGCATTTTTTCTTAAACCCTTCAGAAGTCGCGTAATAATAGTCTCTATAATCGCATAAATGTATTGTTTTATAAGTCATTTGCATTTCAGTTAAAAAGAAATCAAAAATATTTGTGTAATTAGTTTTCAATAAATTGTTTTTGTGATAAATTCTGTAAATCATATCATTATTAGAGATACCCATCACTAGAGAGGCCTTATGTTGTGATGAATACATGGCATATAAGTTATCCATGAAATCATTATTATTGCCAAATATTTTGACTATTTGTTTATCAATTGTGAGCTCAGAATTTTGGTTATAATATTTGCCACAAAAATAGACAAATCCATCGTTTGTGAGGAAATATGTTTGACTGCCCGCCGGACACACCGTTTGAATGTTAAACAAATTGTCAATCATTTGTGGTTTGAAAATATCATTGCATGAATTGTGTCCCAAGTTATAATTATTTTTACCAAAACTAAACACTCGGCCATCAGTTGTGATGGCAAACGATGCAAACAATTGACAGAAAATGTTTTGAATTTTATTTTCGATATTGTTTTGAATAAATTGTAGTTTTAATGGGATTTGTATTCCAGTTGAAAGATTTTGATCACAACCCAACTGTCCAAACGTATTACCGCCCCATCCGTAGACACAGCCATCACTGGTCAGCACAAGTGAGTGATTATAACCACAACTAATACTTATAATATTAGGATTATTAGGCAATGATATAATGGATGGCTTCAAAAATTTGTCGTTTGATGTTTGAGCTAATTGTGACCAATCATTACAACCCCAGCCATATATGAGGGCGTTGTTAGAAATTGACAAAACAAAAGTATTGCCACAAATAAATTGTTGTATATTTTTATTACATAATTCTGGTATAACTTGCGGTGTATTGACAGCCCTATTGTGTCCCAAACCGAGTGATCCGTAATAATTAGATCCCATGCCGTAAACCATATCATCACTGGTTATAAATAATACATTATATCCATTGATATCATATAAAACGTGATATAACTTAATATTATTTAAATCAATAAATTTAGTGTTTTTTAACTTGTTTGTATTAATCTTTAAATTTTGAATTATTTTGTCGTAAAAATATTTGTAAAAATGATGATTAATTTGTTTTACTTTATTTACAATAATCTCATAATTGGGATCATTAGTGACAAGCATTGCATCGATAGACCAGTGGTTATACTCTTGTAATACTTGTCGACAATCGGGTCTATCGAACGGTTCCAACGATTGCATAGAAATCAACACTTTTTGTAATTCAGTCACACTTTTGGATAGAGTTTTGTCCGACGAATACAATTCCTGTCTAAATATATAATTATTAAAAGTTTTTTATTATTCAGAATAATTAAAGTGTTAATATAAACAGTTGAACATCAAAAACATTTTTATAGCAGTGTTATGAAGTGAATTTTGGCATACAGTGAATTTTATAATAATATTCTATGGTAAATGACTATAAGCCTATTTTAATTTGTAAAGTAATTTCAATAAAATTACTTTCATTTATTTTGGCAATACTTTTCATTTTAAGCTAATTTAAATGCAAACACATTTGTAAATCTATGCTAAATATAAGCACACATTCAAACCAAACACATTTAGAAATATCACACAAACACATTCCCAGAAATGCTGACCACTCTATGTGTGTCAAACTGACCTAAATGGTCACTAACCAGGGCTATTTAAGTCCCACACACTCTGTACACAATACACAGTACTCAATAGACAGCACACATACTGTACTTCACATTCTGACACTTAATTGAGTGTTTATTTCAATATATTTGTATTGATTTAATTCATATAATTTTGTAAACTTTTAATATTTGTTTTAAGTTTCAATCAATAAATACTTTCAATTCATTCAATTCAATACTCGACTGCAAATTATTTACTTTTAATGTGAATTAACGCTAAAACAATCAAATAGTTTTACAAATTGTTTTCATGTTCCGCAATTAATATCTAAATATACTTACAATTCACTTATAATTTTAATGTTAAATATATTTTGTGCGATTTTGGCCGCACTGTAAACGTCTGTCTTGTAATCAACTGTTTGTCCGACACTTTCTTCGGGCGATAAATATTTCGCATCTCTTTTATGCGACATTTTGTCAAAGATTTGTGTCAATCCGTAGTCACAGAGTTTTAGTCTCCATTTGTTGTCATTTTGAGAGATCAACACATTCTCGGGTTTGAGATTTCTATGAATGACTGCTGGACTTAAATCATGTAAATATTGTATGCATTCCAACAGCTCTGCAAATATTTGACACGAAATGAAAAACTCCGACAAATTCATGGCCTCTTTGGCAGATTGGCGGCCAAATGCCGGGCCTTTCAATGATAGGACTGATCGTAAATTGCCGACACATAACTCCATTACTATGTAATATCCTTTTGATTCGTGCCAATATTCTATATATTTCACTACATTTTTGTTGATAACATTTTCCAAATTGTTTAACTTATATAGTTCGTTTTTCATTTCTAATTATAAACGTCATGTGATAGGTTAAGCTTGATTTTGGTTGGATTAAAATAAATTTATCTATAATAGTTTTAAAACTTACCATAATCTATTAATTTCGCCGCATATTCTTGTTTATCCTTTTTAGCTCTGACGTTGAAAACAGTGCCAAAACATCCCGAACCCAATACAGACAACTCATCATAAGCCATTTTATAACGACTTGTATTGTGATTTTGGACTAACAAAACGAAATGGATATATTTTATTATCTATTAAAGTAATATTTATGTAATAATTAATATTATTAAACATACACGTTTTTAAAGGTTCCATTTTGTCAAACAATTTGTTCAAATAATCTCCACATACTTTAGTAAATAACTCATAATTATTGTAATTATAAGTATAATAATGACTTAATTTTATAGTTGTATAAGTCATTTGCAGTTCGTTTAAATAGTAATCAAATAGATTTGAATAATTAGTTTTATGCAAATTAGTGTAAATGTCCATTTCATAAAGTTTATCACCTGATACAAAAATTGTATATCCAGATAACTTTTTAAGAGATGGAAGGCATACTATATTATCCATGATCATTTGGCTGTTATCATATAATTTTGTTACAGACGTTTCAATTGATGCCAAATTATTGTTGGTATTAAATTTGCCGCAATAATACACATTCCCATCGTTTGTAATGAAATATGTTTTACTGCTCGCCGGACACACTGTTTTAATGTTATATAAATTGTCAATCATTTGCGGTTTCAATACAGTATCCCTTGTATTATGTCCTAAATTACATTGATTTTTACCCCAACTAAACACACGGCCATCTGTTGTGATTGCAAACGATGAATCCACAAAACAAAATATGTTTTGTATTTTATATTCAATGCTTTTATGAATAAATTGTATTTCCATTGGAGTAGTTATTGTGTCCGTTACGAGTGTATCACAACCCACTCCACCAAACGAGTTATTGCCCCATCCGTAGACACAGCCATCACTGGTCAGCACAAGTGAGTGATTATAACCACAACTAACATTAATAATGTCTTGTGTTTTAAAGAATTGAATGATTTGAGGTTTCAAATATAACTCTCCTACTAAGCTTGGTAATTGATTATATCCATTATTGCCAAAACCATATATACAATTATTGTCATTAATAGACAAAACAAAAGCATAGCCAGTAATAAATTGTTGTATATTTTGATGACATAATTCTGGTATAACTTGTGGTGTATTGACAGCCCTATTGTGTCCCAAACCGAGTGATCCGTAATAATTAGATCCCATGCCGTAAACCATATCATCGTTTGTCACAAATAATACATTATATCCATTGATGTCATCAAAAACATGAAACAACTTAATAATATTAATATCAATATTATTATCCATTAAAACAACTTTGTTTTCAAAAGTTATGTTTGATGAAATTTTTGAACATAAATAATGGTAGAAGAATGTGCAATCATTTTGTTTAATATTATTTAACTCAATCTTATAGTTGGGATCGTTAACCACATGATTGCTATCGATAGACCAGTGGTTATTTTCTTGTAATATTTGTCGACAATCGGGTCTATTATTCTGTTGTCGATTTGACATTAAAACTATGGTTTCTTCTAATTGTAATATAGTTTTATAAAATTTTTGATTTTTATAGAATTTTATATTTTTTATGCTAAAATAAAAAAAATTATTTAAATATTAATATATAAAATATTCAAAAGCATTACTGGAAAAGATCCAAACAAAAGATTTCGGATGCAATGACTGCCAGACTATAGACATCCACTTTTGGAGAGTAATCTGCGTTTAGCCGCACTTCAGTTGCCATATAAATACTTGTGCCCACACAACCCGTATGTCTTATAACACCCGACCCCTCGTGTAATACCGCTAAACCAAAGTCACATAGTTTTAAAAACCTGCCATTTTGTGGATTAAGTGATATCAATATGTTATCGGGTTTGAGGTCCCGATGAATGACTGCTGGACTCAAATCATGTAAATATTGTATGCATTCCAACAGCTCTTTGAATATCTGACTCGAAATGAAAAACTCGGACAAATTCATGGCCTCTTCGGCCGATCGGCGGCCAAACGCCCGAGTTTTTAGGTCTAATATTGTCCGTAAACTCGGTCCGCATAACTCGGTTAGTATAAAAACTTTTTGGTAATCGATCTTGCTTACAATATGACATTGCATATATTTGGTAACATATTCTGAGTTAACCTTTATTAAATTATCTATTTCCTTTTTGACTAACTCAATGTCTGTACTTCCTGTAATAGAAATTGATATCAATAATTATAGTTTATAAATACCTTCCAATTTCTTATATTTGAAATCATATTTATTTCCCTTATCATCCTTTAAATTGTAAAAATCAGACATAAATTATTTTCAATTAATAACCAATTGAGATATGTGTATAACTTAGTTAAAGATAGTGTGGGCATGCTTAAGCATCGTATGATTAAATAAATTGTTAGAACCTATTAATAAATTTAATATAATTTAATTGAAAAATTACCAATGCCTCTATGAGTGCTCGTATCTCACAACAAAAAATTATAAAAACAAAATTTGATTTAATAATATTTTCGTGTAATGGTGTAAGTGTATTTCCGGACCATTTTTGGCAAAATATAGGCATTTCGAAAGTTTTCCCAAAAATATACCAAATTAGGGAATATTCGGGAAAATAAAAGTTGTTAGTTTATACTCTATTATATACCCCAAGACTAACTGGACGTTGTTCCCGAACATTATATTATCTAAATTTATTTGGGAATTCCCGAATTTATTGAGCTCTACTTATCAGTAATTATAAATGTTAATAATTTATAATTAACAACAATTATCTAGTCAACAATATATTATTAGCATCATATTCTTACCGTGATAATCAATTTCTTTAATAGCAAACTTTACGTTCATGTCAAACTTTGGTTTAACTTCATATACAGTGCCAAATGTGCCCGAGCCCAATTTACCAATTTCATCATAGTCATCATAAAAATAATTATCAGAACGTTCCGCTGGAAATTGATATTTGTTATCTAAATAATTTTTTAATAATTTAATTGACAAATAATTCACAATTTAGTAATAATTTATAATTATACCATTAATTGATTGCTTTATATCGTCACACAATTTACGCAAAAATAGCATACATTTTGCTCTAAAATCTTCAATAGTATTATAATTATATTGTTTGTAATCATTTAAATGTATTGTTTTGTGTGTCTTTTGAAAGACATTTAAACAATAATCAAATATATTTGTATAATTAGTTTCTTGAAACTCATTATTTCCATCAAGCTTATATAATAAATTATCAATTATAAAGAGGTCATGTCCATTATATTCATACATTGAACTGGCTAATCGTTGATTGTCATTGCGTAATCGGAGTGTTTTTTCAAATGTAAATTGTTTATTACAATTATTATATAAACCGCATAAATATATAAATCCACTATTTGTAAGAAAATGAGTGCTAATTCCGTTAAAACAAACGGTTTTAATGTTAAATAAATTAGCGATTAATTGTGGTTTCAATACATGTGGTGTTATATTATGTCCCAAATTGTGGTGTTCATTTTGACCCCAACTAAACACCAGTCCATTAGTTGTTATGGCAAACGAAGAGTCAATGTAACAATGAATGCTTTGTATCTCATAATTGTTTCCAATTGTATCAATAAAATTCAATTTTTGTGGCGATTCTATGATCTTAGCCGTACTGTCGCAGCCTATCTGTCCGGACTTGTTATCACCCCAACCGTATACGTGGCCATCGGTTGTGAGGGCAAGCGAGTGCGAGAAACCACAACATATTTCACGTATACATTTGCCGTTAAAAAATTTTATGATTCTAGGTCTTAAAGGCTTTGAATATATAAAGTTATTATATAGGCCAATATTCTGATTGCTCAATTGTCCACATTGATTATTGCCCCAGCCATACACACATTTACGGGCATTAATACTTAAAACAAAATCCAAACCACAAATGAATTGTTGTATATTTTTATGAAATAATTGTGGGATAACTTGAGGTGTATTGACAGCCTTTTTGTGTCCCAAACCGAGTAATCCGTAATAATTAGATCCCATGCCGTAAACAATATCATTGTTTGTGACAAACAATATATTATAACTAATTATCAACGATTTTATTTTGGGATCTTTATCTTGAAATACGTGAAATATTTTAATTTTATCAATTAATTTTTCACCAAGTTTATCGCGATTCATTTTGTTGTTTATATTAACTATATTATTGAAGAAACATATATTATGAATTTAACAAATATAGAATAATTAATTGACGTTCTCGAATTAATTAACTAATTATCGGTTACTATTACTTCTTTGATAGGAAAATATTTTAAAGAAGATTATTATTAAACTCGTTATTATTAGTAAAATATAATAAATGAAGTAAATTATTAAGATATAGATTTTAATATAATAGTAACATATTAGTTAATTATAGTTATAAAACAATCTAAACCATTCACTCATTACTCAAATAATTGTTAAGTCTTTAACACGTATTCTAAATTAATGTAGTTTACTATAAAATCAGAGTCGCGATTAAAAAGGCATCTAATGTCAAAACTTATAGCAAACCTGTTTTATACGCGTTTTGTCATTTACATTAAGTTTTGCCTGCTTTCACATAAATTAACTTAATAATTAGCACATATGCAATAGAAATACACTTTTCATAGCATTAAATTTGAATGTGAGATCACAGGTTCGGGTCGAGTCTGTAGAACAGGATGTAACTATAGCTCATACCTGTCTTTCCATCAAATGTCAATCTCGGGGTTCGTGGCAATTGGTGTGTGCCCTCTTGCGTGACCGCTGTTCCTGGTTGATTATTACATGTTGCTCATGATAATAATTACTAAGTAACACACATTATAAATAATTTAACATTTTTTAGTTTAAACTTAAAAGTAATATGAAAGCTGATTTTTATAGCGTTGAATACTGAACACACTCATATGTATAATATTAAATATTAAATAACATTTTTTATATATTATCACAAATTTTACAATATATTCATTGTCTTTGATTAATAGCTATTATGAACTTAAATTGGACATAGGATTAACCACGTAATTGTTAAAAAAAATACAATTGAAATGGTTGAAATATAAATTCAGAATGAATTAAACATAAATTATTTGATATTATAAAATATTTATTATTCATAGTCATAATTTATAATACATAAACATATTAACAATAAAATGTATTTTCAAAAACAAGACAATAAATTACACGATAAACATTAAAAATTACAACACTTATAAAGATTATTTAGACCAACAGAATCACAATATATTGTATATTATGATAGAAACACAATTGAAATTATATTATATTCGATAAATGTTATCGATAAACATTAAGATTACACATGTATAATAAAATGCAATTAAACTTGTTTTTAAAAAATTCAATTGTTTGAAGTGGGGCGCTATAAATGTCTTCAATTAAATTAGTCATAATGTTTAGACATAAGAATAGTAATAAATTGCAATTCTAATACTATTCGGATTAGTTATAAACTGCTATAAAAGTATACCTACACGTTGATTGACCATGGTGGATATTTTAATATACGCCAAAAAGGGGTTTCCCCGGCGGTAGCTATCCTTCCATTTGCAATACGGCTTATGGCAGAAGTTTTGTGATTTGTGAATGTTATGTAAAATACTCATCAAACAGTGTTTTCTAACAAAGTTCCACAGCAAACAACTTAACAATAAAGTTAACTTTAATAACATTATAAATAATCTTATTGTCAGTTAAAATCTGAAATCACATTAATTACATTTTCGAATATTGTAAAATGATAAGTGATATACTTTATTATAGTCTAATTCTAAATATGATATCTTTTACAACTATAATGCATATACATGTATGTTTATATTGTCTTAGTTTGATTATATACTAGAATTATGCATGTTCAAAAAGAAATTTTTATGTAAAAAATAAGTTTAAAAATAGGTATAGGGAAACCAGAAAATGAGTCATATAATATGCAGACTATACAAAAATCATGAATTAGTCAGAGATTCATAGCACAACTAATGCTTTAAAATGAACAAATAGTTGTGATAGTCATTATTGTGCTTAAAACTATGAAAAAAGCATCCGAACGGTTTGCCTAAATAGGTAATTAAAGCAATATTTTCTTTGGTACGTGGTTACATAATCTGTTTAACCATTAATGTAGAATATATTACAATAAGTTCAAAAGAATGTAATAAATAAACAAGGATCACACAGCGATGCTATACGTTAACCACAATTCGGGAAATGCATCAAAGATTTTAATGTTTTCAATACTATTGTTAGAATACTTTCACTATTATTATTTTGAAAAT
>CAJPIZ010000534.1:3279-23296 GCA_905368565.1 Medioppia subpectinata
AACAAACAATTGACGATCACTTCATTCACATCTGTGCGACAAATATGAAGTTTTTCCAGTTTTGGAAAGTGTTTATCGAAATGAGTGAAAAATGCGGCGCCAATTGACTGGTCATTATATATGTAGATATATAGATGTGTTAATCGTTTGCATTCAGACAATATATTACTCGTAATGGGAGTGTGTTCTTCATAGCGGGACTCTATATGCAGTCGTTGTATTTGTGGGAAGTATTGATTGATAATATCGGACATTAGATACGAGGCGTCGACTGGCATTTCATTCATATCAATGTGTAATTCCCGGAGTTTACGACAATTGACACCAATTTGTTTCAAACATTCAAATAACACTTCATCAGAGGTTTCGTCGTTATTATCAAAATAAATGCGAATTTTTCTCATTTCATTCATTTGTGACAAACATTTCAATAATACTTCCACTGATTTCTCGTCGCACCAGATGTCGATTGTTATGACAATTGATTTAAACTATTTCTATAGTAATCAACCAAAGTATGGATTCTTGTCGTGTCTTCGGGTCTATAAGTGAAGCGAAAGTCAATCATATTTTTAAAGTAAACTTCATTTTCATCACTAATTATGAATGAAAACAAATCAAATTCTTCAATAAACTTAATGTCAAAATCAATCAAATTATTGCAATTCTTCATATTCTTCACAATTGATTTCCTCTGCAATGGATTACACGGTTTGTCACAACGAAATGATTTCAATTGTTTGGCAAACTTTGCAAAAAACTTGTCAATCATTTCAAAAGTAATATATTGCCAATCGATAGAAACTGATTGCAATTTATGGCAATATTTCATAATTAACTCCAGCTTTGGATCCGTTATAAGCGGAGCACTAAATGAAGCACTATATCGGTTGACTTCTCCTAAATGTGTGATATTTTGGCATTTCTTGAGTATTAATTCAAATGTCGACAAATCAAACCATTTGTTCCGTATTATGCAATGCATATCTGTTTGTGTGTTATATACGAGTCTTCGCCACTGTTTTGATAGACATTCACAACGGAATCGGTCTTCAAATGTGAGGAAAGACAACAACTCTTCGCACAAATCGTCACCAAATCTATCGAAAGAGTCCTTTGAATACCTTTTTGTGGAAATAATTATGTAATCAATGATTGTTTGCAATAATAATTGTCTTAAATATACAATCAATTGATTATTGAAATACTCACACATTTATAGCCATTAAATACAATCAATTAGTTTTCAATCGCTTTTGATGTCAAATGAAATCACAATTACTTTCTCACAAATTCAATGAATTATTAATACAATTAATAAAATACAACTTTAATTAAATTCAATTAAAACTTGTGTTTATAATTCAAACGAAAAACTTGTTTACAAACAATAATCGCAAACAAAAGTTTTGTTGCAAAACTCAGACATAGAGTGAGACAAAGAGTACACGACTTAGAGTAAGACATCTGTTGACAGGAAATGGCATTCAATACACATATAGTCTCTTATAATGACTGAATTGAGTCTCAAGAAGATATTCAGATCCAGAAGTTGTGCACAAATTGTAACCAATATTAGCAAAGAAATGATAGGAAATTAATATGTATTACAATTAATATTAAAAATTTAGACCAATAAATAAATACATTGCTTAACAACACTACAGAGTAAGAGGTCCAGTATGTAAAGGCTTGGATGGTATGGCCCAACAGATTGTGTATAAGCAAGCATTTAAAGGTATTGAAGGTCTGATAGACTTTGAGAAAAAAGTGAGATTTTTTTGTCAGATGAACACAAAAAGGTATAATTCTTTCGGTCTTTTTTGGGATCAAATACCGAGAAAAAAGACATTCAAATGTGTGGACACACATTAATAGCTGGGGTTTTGGACGTATCGGTGCTCTCACGACAACACTTTCCCTTTGAATATAACTTTCATTTCGTTTTTTACTTTTATTTAACAAAAAAGTTTCACTTTTTATGTCTACTAATGGATAGTGAAGTGAAATATGTGGACACCATATGTGCTATAAAATCGTTTATTATAACGGAGTGTAGATTTTAACATTATTTCTAAAGAAATATCATTTAATTGTTTATTTATAAACAAACTTAAATTAAAGACAGATTTTTAAATAATAATAATTAATTAAAATATGATTTATTAATAAAGTATTAGAAAACAAAATGAATACAAAAATAATGTTATAATTTTAGATGAAATCACAAAGTGTGTGTAAAATTGATTACTAGTTAATGAGAAACATATTTCTAAATCAATGAATTAATTGCAATAAATATATTGGTTTGAAGTAACAATTTATAAGTTGTAATTTTACAAAACGTATATTTAGTGTCATATCAATTATTTTGTTAAATATATTCAAATGTTGTTTCAAATTCACATTTAACTAATAGATATTTTGATTAGTTTCGGGCAATTGTTAATCAATTGTTGTGAACATATTATGGGATATTTATTGACCATAATATCGGTTTGAATGAAGACTTTTGTCAAATGTTTTAATTGTGACAAACAATTGATGACCTCTTCATTCACTTTAAGCCCATAAATGTGAATATCTGTCAGTTTTGGCACATATTTGTCGATATGAGTGAAGAATTCGGCGCCAATTGTGTGGCCAATAAGTGATACAATTTTCAAATGTGTTAATCGTTTGCATTCAGACAATACTTCGCACGTTATGTCAATGTCTTGTAAATTATGTGTTGATATCATCAGTCGTTGTATTTGTGGGAAGTATTTATTGATAATATCTGACATTATATACGAGGCATTGTATGACATAACAAGACTTAGTTCGCGTAGTTTACGACAATTGACACCAATTTTTTTCATTGCATTCAATGCTGAGATTTTCAATGAATCGTCGTTTAAAAAAGATAAAACACGAAAAGTTTTCATTTCTTTCATTTCTGACAATCCTTTCATTAATAACTCAATTGATTTTTTGTCACACGATCTGTCGATTGTTATGTCTATTGATTTCAAACTATTTTTATAGTAATTAACAAAAGTATGGATTCTTGTCGTGTCTTCGGGTCTATAAATGAAGCGAAAGTCAACCATATTTTTATAGAAAACTTCATTTTCATCACTAAATGAATGCAAAAACATAGGCATATCGATCCGCAATTGGAGCAAATTCTGGCAATTCGTCGTATTCTTCACGAGTAATGTCTGTTTTAACTGATCATCACTTGTGTGACAATCAATTGATTTTAATTGTTTGGCAAACTTTGCGAAAAACTTATCAATCATTTCAACACTAATTTTTCGCCAATGGATAGAAATTGATTGCAATTTATGGCAATGTTTTATAACTAATGCCAGCTTTGGATCCGTTATATACCAAGTGTTTGATCCGCCGAAGAGAGGTGTTGTGTAAACCAAATTTCGCAAATGTGTTATATTTTGACATTTCTTTAATATCATCTCAAATGTCGACAAATCAGACCAATTGTTGTCTTCTCTGTAATGAATGTCTTTCTGTGTATTGAATACAAGTCTTCGCCACTGTTTTGATAGACATTCACAACGGAATCGGTCTTCAAATGTGAGGAAAGACAACAACTGTTGGCATAAGTCGTCACCAAATCTATCGAAAGAGTCCTTTGAATACCTTTTTGTGGAAATAATTATGTAATCAATGATTGTTTGCAATAATAATTGTCTTAAATATACAATCAATTGATTATTGAAATACTCACACATTTATAGCCATTAAATACAATCAATTAGTTTTCAATCGCTTTTAATGTCAAATGAAATTACAATTACTTTCTCATAAATTCAATGAATTGTTAACAAAATTAATAAAATAATTAAGACTTTAATTAAATGCAATGAAAACGTGTTTATAATTCTCTGACTTTTGTTTACAAACAATAATCGCAACAAAAGCTGAGACTTGAAGTCAGACATAGAGTGAGACATAGAGTGAGACATCTGTTGACAGAAATGGCATTCAATACACATATAGTCTCTTATAATGACTGAATTGAGTCTCAGATCCAGAAGTTGTGCACAAATTGTAACCAATATTTGCGAAGAAATATTATGTGAGAAAACTTTAATTCATAAAAAAGTTATTAAAAACAAAACATTATTTAAATAGTAATTGAAAAACAAATTAATGTTGAGAAGTGAGCGCTCGTCAACTGCTCTCACATCCAGTTCTGTCTCTTATGTCCGCAAATAATATAAAGTTTAGTATTTTTAACGACATTTGAAATACAGTTAATTAGCGTTGAAATGAAGGCATTTATAAATCTCTATTCCGACCACAAATACGGGTTTCATTCAGTTTCGGGCATTTGCTATACAATCGCTGTTCGAGTCGTCGGCACTCTTTCTCCTTACCATTGGTTTGAATGACAAGTTTTGTCAAACGTTTCAATTGTGACAAACAATTGATGTCCTCTTCAGTCGTTTCAAAACTATTTATACAAATATTTCTTAGTTTTGGTAAATGTTTGTCGATTTCAGCGAAGAAATTGTCGCCAATTGTGTGCGGTTTTGGTATATCTATGTTTAAATGTGTTAATCGTTTGCATTCAGATAGTATTTCACACGTTATGTCAATGTCTTTATCCGAATGTGTTGTTATATTCAGTCGTTGTATTTGTGGGAAGTATTGATTGATAATATCCGACATTATATACGACGGATTGTCAAACACTTCAAGACTTATTTCCCGTAGTTTACGACAATTGACACCAATTTGTTTCAATCCATTTTCGACAACAATTCTTATGTAATCCATAAAGTAGTAAATGTAAAGACTTTTCATTTCTCTCATTTGTGACAATCCTTTCATTAAGATATCAATTGATTTCTCGTCGTTTTTGCTGTCGATTCTTATGGCAATTGATTTCAATCTATTTTTATAGTAATCAATAAACTTAGGATAAATAGTCCCTAAAAATATTTTAATTGTTGAATTTTTAAACTAATGCGAGACTAGAGTTCGTTAAATACCCAACAATTAAAACCCGATATTTAGGTTCGGGTTTCAAATAAAACGGTCTTATCTTGTATTAAACCAATTGATTGCATAAAATGCCTAAATTCAAAGATATCTCAAATAAATTAAATGATTTTTAAATGACAAATCAATATTAAAGTCTTCTTGAGGTTCATTTCCAAATTTTATACTTTTATTAATCACTGAATTCTTATGAATAACAGAATTTTTATGTTGTATTAATTTTGCTCTTTTATTACATTTGACATTTTTGTAACAAACACTACAATAAAGGCTATCATTTATAATGGATTTACGATTTATAACAAATACAAAATTAAATTATGATACAAAATCATCTAACCTCAAGAAGACTTTAATATTGATTTGTCATTTAAAAATCATTTAATTTATTTGAGATATCTTTGAATTTAGGCATTTTATGCAATCAATTGGTTTAATACAAGATAAGACCGTTTTATTCAAACCCCAAACCTAAATATCGGGGTTTAATTGTTGGGTATTTAACGAACTCTAGTCTCGCATTAGTTTAAAAATTCAACAATTAAAATATTTTTAGGGACTATTTATCCTAAGTTTAGTAATCAACAAAAGTATGGATTCTTGTCGTGTCTTCTCTTTTATAAGTGATTTTAAAGTCAATCATATTTTTAAAGAAAATTTCATTTTCATCACTAATTAAATGCGAAACACTTATGAAAATATATTTGCAGTGAAATTGAAGCAAATTATCGCAACTCTTCCTATTCTTCGCGAGTGATGTCTGTATTGACTGATCACTTGTAATACTCGACGGAAAACTTATTGCTTTTAATTGTTTGGCAAACTTTGCGAAAAATTTATCAATCATTTCAACACTAATGTATTTCCAACTTATTTGAAATGATTGCAATTTATGGCAATGTTTTATAATTAACTCCAGCTTTGGATCCGTTATATACCAAGTGTTTGATCCGCCGAAGAGAGGTGTTGTGTAAACCAAATTTCGAAAATGTGTTATATTTTGACATTTCTTTAATATCATCTCAAATGTCGACAAATCAGACCAATTGTTATCTTTACTGTAATGAATGTCATTCTGTGTATTGAATACAAGTCTTCGCCACTGTTTTGATAGACATTCACAACGGAATCGGTCTTCAAATGTGAGGAAAGACAACAACTCTNTGTTTTGATAGACATTCACAACGGAATCGGTCTTCAAATGTGAGGAAAGACAACAACTCTTGGCATAAGTCGTCTCCAAATCTATCGAAAGAGTCTTTACTATAGATTTGAAACATTTTCACACAAAATGATTGAAACAAACAATTATTTAATACAACAATTATATCACTACTCAATCAAGCAATTAAACCAATCGTACAAAAAAAAATTAAAAGCAATTTAACTTTTCTGAAGATCTCTTGAGCTCTCCTTGAATTGCACTGAATATTGTGTTTAAAATATCGCACTTTTTAACCAAAAATATGTGAAAAACAAAAGGATTACTGGTTTTATCAAAACATACATATAATTAAATCAATATAAAAAACAAATAAACTGTTTAACAAAACTATTGAATACTTTAAATAATACTTTATATACAGTATGTTTGAACAAAACAGGGATGCAATGGATTTGGTGTTAATCTTCTAATGCCTTTCAATGAGATTAAGTATGGATTTGATGGTACAGTCGTTGACCCGGATATCAATGACATATAAATTATTAATTTATAAACAATTAAACATTTAATGAATTACAGATTGACTATCAATTCGAGTATAACTTTATATTTTATAGTTTTAAGTGAATAACAAAGGCTTTGATTAGATTTCAATACAAATTAATTAATAATAACTATTAATTCACTGTTAACTCTGTCTATAGTGTCTACCAATTGATCACTCAATACAACAATCATTGCCACCAAAAACAGTGTCACAAATGCATTGATTAATCACTTCCAGAATGTCTTGTTTTGCACACATTTTAGCACTAAATCACAGAGAATGGACACAAAGAGTTGAGTCTCTTCTACAGACTCGTCCTATTTGTGTTGATTTCAAACAAATCCTCGTCACACGAGTTGTCGATTTTTATGTCAATTGATTTCAAACTATTTTTATAATAATCAACAAAAGTATGGATTCTTGTCGTGTCTTCGGGTCTATAAGTGAACCGAAAGTCAAACATCTTTTTAAAGTTAATTTCATTTTCATCAATAAATATGAACGAAAACAAGTCATTCAAACTCATTGTATGAAAATACTCGCTATTATTCACATATTTAATACATATAATTATTTGTATTAAATATATTCAAATTATACACAATCACCAGATACGACAACATTTTTCAGCCAGTTTCGGGCATTTGTTAATCAATTGTTGCGAACATAATCTGTTAAACTCATAGTCTATAGAATGGCTTCCAATGAAAGCTTTTGTCAAATGTTTTAATTGCGACAAACAATTGATGACCTCTTCATTCACTTTAGCCCTACAAATGTCAATATCTATCAGTTTTGGCAAATGTTTGTCGATATGAGTGAAGAAATCGGCGCTAATTATGTGACCACTAAGTAATTCAATTTTTAAATGTGTTAATCGTTTGCATTCAGACAATAATTCGCACGTTATGTGAATGTCTTGTGAATTATGTGTTGATATCTTCAGTCGTTGTATTTGTCGGAAGTATTTATTGATAATATCGCACATTATATACGACGGATCGCCAAAAAAATTAAGCTTAAAAGCCCGTAGTTGACGACAATTGACACCAATTTGTTTCAATGCATTCGATGCCGGCATTTGGATAATATTATCCTTAGAGTACAGGCCAAACAAAATGCCACAACTTTTCATTTCTATCATTTGCGACAATCCTTTGATTAATATCACGATTAAGTTCTCGTCACACGAGTTGGCGATTAAAACATTAATTGATTTCAAACTATTTCTATAGTAATCAATAAATGTATGGATTCTTGACGTGTCTTCGGGTCTATAAATGATTTTAAAGTCAATCAACTTTTTAAAGTAGACTTCATTTTCATCACTCATTATATCTGAAAAACTTCTGAAAGAATACTCGCATTTAAATTGAAGCAAATTTTCACAACTATTGTTGTACTTCAAGAGTGTCTGTATTAACTCATCTGTTTTATAAGTCGACGTAAAATTTATTGATTTTAATTGTTTGGCAAACTTTGAGAAACATTTGTCTATTATTTCAACACTACATTTATTGTAACTTATTTTAAATGATCGCAATTTATGGCAATGTTTTATAACTAACTCCAGTTTTGGATCAGTCATACCGTCAAAGTGATCATCAAAATGTGTGATATTATGACACTTTTTCAGTATTAACTCAAATGTTGACAAATCAAACCAATTGTTAATATGTTGTCGATATTCAATATCCGTTTGTGTATTAAATACAAGTCTTCGCCACTGTTTTGATAGACATTCACAACGGAATCGGTCTTCAAATGTGAGGAAAGACAACAACTCTTCGCACAAATCGTCACCAAATCTATCGAAAGAGTCTTTACTATAGTTTTGACACATTTTTCACAAAATGATTGAAACAAACAATTAATTAAATCACTATTCAGTCAAACAATTAAACCAATCGTACGATAAAAATTAAAAGCAATTACACTGTTCTGGAGATTACTTGAGCGCTCTTTCAATTTCACTGAATATTGTGTTTAAAATATCGGAGATTTTAACCAAAAATATGTGAAAAACAAAAAGATTACTGGTTTTTATCAAAAGATAGATATCATTAAATCAATATAAATAATAAATAAAACTATTTGTTGAATACTTTAAATATATGTTTAAATAAAACAGGGAAGCAATGGATTTGGTCTTCTAATGCCTTTCAATGGGATTAAGTATGGATTTGATGGTACAGTCGTTGACCCGGATATCAATGAGATATAAATTATTAATTTATAATGAATTAAATATTTAATGCATTACAAACTGACTATCAATTCGAGTATAGTTTTAAATGAATAACAAAACCTTTTATTAGATTTCAATACCAATTAATTAATAAATTAACAATTAATTTACTGTTAACTATAATTGTAGCACAAATTTCATACAACGATTATAACCGCATTGCTCTGTCTATAGTGTCTACCACTCATTACAACAATCATTGCCACCAAAAACAGTGTCACAAATGCATTGAATAATCACTTAATCACTTCCACTTTTAACACAAAATCACATATAATGGACACTAAGTGTTGCGTGTCTTCTACACAATCACATCAATTGTCACAAAACTGTTTATTAATGTCCGGCAAAACAAGTTTCCCGATCTTCGGCTCCGATGGCGACCAATGGCTCGGATTTGCCATAAATTTATTGTATTTGTCGTTCAACTCGTCGTCGTTGGCGTCCATTCCGGTCACGATATGATCCGTAAGTCGTGTCAACTCTTCGGCCAATCTATTGAACGACTTCTTCAGCTCTTTAGGAGCACTGATAATGGCGTCGATATTGTCTTTCAGTTCATGTGTCGCCTCAGAGATGCCGTCGAAGACTATCTGTTGCGGTGTCTTCTCTATGGCTTCAGTCGTGTGCCTTAGAGTGGGATCTGATGACAAGAAATGTCAGTTTTAGTGATAATTCAGACATTAAAGCGGCAAAAGAGTGGCAAACCGTTGGCCACACGTATCGGCGCTTTGAAGCACTGGTCGAGTGAGTCGTCGGACTCGCTGTCCGTCAGTTGAATCTCGTATCCGATGTCGTACTCCGAGTCCTAACCGCACATCAAGTCATCACATGATAAACAAATACGAGTTAAAAGTGTGCGCAAAACAAATGCAATACAAAACCTCATCAGTTGTGGTAAAGCTATCGTAGGATTGGCTGTCATTGTCGGCCACATCTTTGCCATCACTTATCGGTTGATCACAAGTCGTGGACTTCGAGGCAGAGGTCGGCGTCTGTGGCGGAGGCGAAGAAGTGGTCGATTGAGTAAAGCCTGTAATGAAAGACATAAACAACACGTGAATCAGTAATCAATGGATGATATGATGGCCTCAAAGAGTGTGGACTGACTTGTGTTGGCCCGAAGTCTCTGGAGTTTACACCGGATTTGATCCGTATTTCTGAGATAACCCTTAGTCTGAAGACACGACTGGATGTGTCGGTGAAGCAGTCGTTTGGTAGTGAAGGCCGTGGAGTCAGTTGTGGACCAAATGGCCATCAGAGCCGACGTCTCACTGAATGACCACTTCTTCAGTTCAGACGCCGAAGAAGTGGACGCTTTGGATGAGCTCTTGAGCGCACTCTTGAGCGCACACTTCCGCACCACTCGATGGCCGACACCTCTGGTTGTGGTCATCGGCGGTAATGACTGGCCATCGGGTGATGTGTTGTCTGTCATAACGAGTGATGTTGTGGTCATCGATGGTGTGATGTGTGGACACAATTCACACGTGTTTTACAATTCATTCAAACATTTGTTTTGTTTTGTTGTTTAGACTGGCCATCGGGTGATGTGTTGTCTGTCATAACGAGTGATAATGTGGTCATCGATGGTGTGATGTGTGGACACAATTCACACGTGTTTTACAATTCATTCAAACATTTGTTTTGTTTTGTTGTTTGGGTTTTAAACACAAAACTCAGCGCTTATTATGTCTCACATTAATAACGTCAACAACAATAACGTCTGTCAAACTCTCTCTCTCTCTCAACTAATTAATTAATGCAATTAATTAAACATTTAATCAAATGCAATTAGATTAAAATCTAGGTTAATAATTATTGTGATAAAAGTTATTCAATTAAAACATTAGTTAAACAGGAATTGAGAAACAATTTGTCTGTTGAGTCCATCCCTTCGGTAACTGCTCTCACATCCAGTGCTGTCTCTTATGTCCACTAATTATACAAAGTTTTTATGAATGCTTTTTATTATTTTATTTAATAAAGTTTACAAACTTTACATATTTTTAATGACATTTGAAATCTACTCAATTAATTATACCTTTACTTAATTAAAATAAATACATTTAAAAACTTTTATTATAATTACAAATACGAGTTTTAATTAGTTTCGGGCATTTGGTAACCAATTGTTGTTCAAATGTGTGACACTCTGTTGAAGTATTTTTGGTGTAAATCCAAACTTTTGTCAAATGTTTTAATTGTGACAAATAATTGATAACCTCTTCATTCAATTCCATTCTATTTACGTAAATATCTCTCAGTTTCGGTAAATGTTTGTCGATATGAGTGATGAAACTTGATTTCCCATTAGATAAATATATTTTCAAATGTGTTAATCGTTTGCATTCATTTAGTAATTCACTCGTTATGTGAATATCTTGTGAAGAATATGTCGTTATATTCAGTCGTTGTATTTGTCGGAAGTATTTATTGATAATATCGGACATAATATATGAGGGATTTTCAAAATTTTCAAGACTTAATTGCTTTAGTTTAGGACAATTGACACCAATGTGTTTCATTGCAATCATTGGCAACATTTTGTTTGATAGATATGAGAGATAAAGTCTTCGCATTTCATTCATTTCTGACAATTGTTTCATTAATATCTCAAATGATTTCTTGTCACACGTGTCGTAGTCGTCGATCACTACACGAATGGATTTCAAACTATTTTTATAGTAATTAACAAATGTATTGATTCTTGTCGTGTCTTCGGGTCTATAAGTGATGTGAAATTTAAACATCTTTTTAAAGTAAACTTCATTTTCATCACTAATAAAGTCTGAAAACACAGAATTATGTTTACGAATATAATCGATGTTAAATTGTAACAAATTCTCGCAATTCTTGATATTCTTTACGATTGATGTCTGTATTAAGTGATGATTACTTGTGTAACAATCGATTGCTTTTAATTGTTTGGAAAACTTTGCGAAAAATCTATCAATTGTTTCAACACTTATATTCCGGCAATCGATGGAAAATGATTGCAATTTATGGCAATGTTTTATAATTAAATTCAGACAAGTATTCGTTATACTAACAGACATGGCGTTAAAACGTGTGATATTTTGACATTTCTTTAATATTAATTCAAATGTTGACAATTGAATCCATTTCTTGTAATCGTTGTAATGAATATCTGTTAGAGTATTGAATACAAGTCTTCGCCACTGTTTTGATAGACATTCACAACGGAATCGGTCTTCAAATGTGAGGAAAGACAACAACTCTTCGCACAAATCGTCACCAAATCTATCGAAAGAGTCTTTGCTATAGATTTGTGGCATTTTTCACGCAAAATGATTGAAACAAACAATTAACTAATACAACATTTAAATCACTACTCAATGAAACACTCAATGTATTGTACGATAAAAATGAAGAACAATAAAACTTTTCTGGAGATCTCTTGAATTGCACTGAATATTGTGTTTAAAATATCGCACTTTTTAACCAAAAATATGTGAAAAACAAAAGGATTACTGATTTATTTACTGATACTTTAAATATATGTTTAAATAAAACAGGAATGCAATGGATTTGGTGTTAATCTTCTAATGCCTTTCGATGGGATTAAGTATGGATTTGATGGCACAGATTAG
This sequence comes from Medioppia subpectinata, assembly GCA_905368565.1. Taxonomy (NCBI): domain Eukaryota; kingdom Metazoa; phylum Arthropoda; class Arachnida; order Sarcoptiformes; family Oppiidae; genus Medioppia; species Medioppia subpectinata. The sequence goes on from CAJPIZ010000534.1 coordinate 15,867, forward strand.
CGTATAATAGACTATTATTAATAGTATAGCGTATAAAAATCTAAAATTATAATTAACATATGGAAAACCACTCTAACAATTAGTGAGACATTTTACAACCATTTCTGTGTATTATTTGTATAAAAGTTATTTAATTAAAGCATTAGTTAAACAGGAATTGAGATACAATTTGTCTGTTGAGTCCATTCCTTCGGTAACTGCTCTCACATCCAGTGCTGTCCACTAATTATACAAAGTTTTTATTAATGCTTTTATTGTTTTATTTTTACTTAATACATATTTTTAATGACATTTGAAATTTACTCAATTAATTATACTTTTACTTAATTAAAATAAAGACATTCAAAGATTACAAATACGAGTTTTAATTAGTTTCGGGCATTTGTTAACCAATTGTTGTTGAAATGTGTGACACTCTGTGTCAGTATTTTTGGTGTAAATCCAAACTTTTGTCAAATGTTTTAATTGTGACAAATAATTGATAACCTCTTCATTCACTTCCATGTCTCTCATATAAATATCTCTCAATTGTGGTAAATGTTTGTCGATATGAGTGATGAAACTTGAGTTACCATTAAATAAATAGATTTGTAAATGTGTTAATCGTTTGCATTCATTCAGTAATTCACTCGTTATGTGAATATTTTGTGAAGAATATGTCGATATATTCAGTCGTTGTATTTGTCGGAAGTATTTATTGATAATATCGGACATTATATATAAGGGATTATCAAAATTTTCAAGACTTAATTGTTTTTGTTTACGACAATTGACACCAATTTGTTTCATTGCATTCATTGACAACATTTCGTTTGATTGATATGAAAGATAAAGTCTTCGCATTTCAATCATTTGTGTCAATCCTTTCAACAATATCTTAATTGATTTCTTGTCACACGAGTAGGCAATCGCTATACGAATTGATTTCAAACTATTTTTATAGTAATTAACAAATGTATTGATTCTTGTCGTGTCGTCTCCTATATAAGTGATGTGGAAATTAAACATCTTTTTAAAGTAAACTTCATTTTCATCACTAATTAGGTGTGAAAACGCAGAATTATGTCTACGAATAAAATCAATGTTAAATTGAAACAAATTCTCGCAATTCTTGATATTCTTAGCGATTGATGTTTGCATTAAATGATCATCACTTGTGTAACAATCGATTGCTTTTAATTGTTTGGCAAAATTTGCGAAAAATCTATCAATTGTTTCAATGCTAATATTTCGACAGTCGATGGAAAATGATTGCAATTTATGGCAATATTTTATAATTAAATTCAGACAAGTATTCGTTATACTGACAGACATGGCGTTAAAACGTGTGATATTTTGACATTTCTTTAATATTAATTCAAATGTTGACAATTGAATCCATTTCTTGTAATCTTTGTAATGAATTTCTGTTAGTGTATTGAATACAAGTCTTCGCCACTGTTTTGATAGACATTCACAACGGAATCGGTCTTCAAATGTGAGGAAAGACAACAACTCTTCGCACAAATCGTCACCAAATCTATCGAAAGAGTCTTTGCTATAGATTTGTGGCATTTTTCATACAAAATGATTGAAACAAACAATTAATACAACATTTAAATCACTATTCAATCAAACACTTAATATATTGTACGATAAAAATGAAATGTAATTTAACTTTATTGAAGATCTCTTCTCGACATTCACTGAATATTGTGTTTAAAATAATGGAGTTTTTAAACAAAAAGATATAAAAAACAAAAAGATTATAATCTTATAAAAAGTAGGATATAATTAAATCAATACAACAGTAAACAAAACTATTTGTTGAATACGTTAAATATCTGTTTAAATAAAACACATTAAACCCCAAATAGAGCTGCAATTGAATTGGTGTTAAGCTTTTCTAATGTCCTTCAATGGGATTATGTATGGGACTGAAGGGTAAAGTTGTTGACCCGGATATTAATCATTTATAACTTATTAATATTTAAACAAATTAAATATTTCATGAATTACAGAATAAACATGGTCATTTTGTAAAATATTTAAGTTTTCATTGGATTTGCTCAAATGCTCTGAAACCGTTTTGTTAACAAAATAGGAGTTTTACTCTAACAATAGCTCAAAAATCATTCATTAAAATGGGGTTTGAAAAGAATATTACTGTTAAATTAATTAATTATTTAGTTATTAATAATAAAAATAAATTACAATTTTTTTTATTAATTCTTTCAATAAATACTAATCGTTTTTAAATTTTAATTCAACACATATTTAATAAAAAGTTATTTAATAAATAAATTATTTTTTCGATATAGTCTTGAGGGCAGTATTTGATCCCAATTCACTCGACACCGTTTGATCGACAGTCGACGGCCCGTCAGCTATAAAAACATCATTTTAATACAATTTAGTATTGAATTAAACATAGGTTTCAATACATGTATTACTTAATGTCCTATTCTGTTGACTACATGTGCGGCAAATAGACAGCAATACTACCGATAATATAAGGATTACAATCAATACAATAATAATCCATATAATATAAGCCTTTGATTCAGTCTTTGGATCAGCTTTTGGACAAATGATTGTGTCATTCAGTGGACATTCATTGAAAAGTGGTTTTAAATCTCCTATTGATTTGCACTAAATATAAAAGAAAATACAATTAAAACAAATGTCTTACAATTATTTAACAAAAATAATCACAGGATTTGTTTTCATTGGTTTAAAGCAATACATCGGACGGCAGTTGATATTGAAGAACAGGATCTGTCCGTGAATTGGGTTCGGGTTTTTGGCCATAAAACCAATCAATCCGTTGACGTTTGCCATTAAGGGCTCATTTAAATAATCCTTAAATTGTGAATTCTTGAGTCCAGTCTCACACTTGTCATCAATTGTGAGTCTCTTCTGGAGATCAGTTTCTTTTGGTGAATAACACGATATCTTCGGCTCTCTTTGGCTGTAGATTACAAACTCTCCCATTGAGAGCTCAAATATGAAAGCCTTGGGATCGTATAGAGAGATGTTATCATCAGATATACCACCGGAACAGTTGGTGACAATCGGACCGCTGTTTCCAGACTATAGAAAACAATTATAATTGGTTTTGCAAGAAATTTATATCACTATTACTTTATATCTGACTTCACAGTCAAAACCAATTCCTCCAAATCTGTTGACAATTGTCTCGTCGATGGCTTTCACTGAATTGTTATCAATTTCTATGTCAACTGTTTGTTCATTGATTTTGAAATCCCATTCAAAACCCTTTGAATACATAATATATCTGTTTTCCACTAATGATTTGAATGTTTGAACGCTATTTAAATCAATTTGTTTGCAAAAGTCAAAACATCCGACGGATGACAGACTTGTAATCAATACTAGAATTGTAAGCATTTTATATAAAAAAATTGAAGCCATAATTTAATTGATGGTTAGAATTGGGAAATGAGTTATGAATGAGATTTTCAAATACAATATAACGTGAAATATAATTATTGGAAATCAATTCAAAATTAACGACAATTTATAAAACTATTGTTTCGGTCACACGATTCATGAATGTACGAAATGTTTGCACAAAATTATTAATATTTACCGTTAATACTGAAAACTGTTTAAATTTAAAATCAATTAAATATTATATTAAAAATTATGAATAAAATGAATTAATTTAAGCATTAAATCTAAGAGCATTTTAATATTTTAAAATTATAATTTACAAATTGATTGAAAACAGTTGTGATTTATAAACGTTAACAAAGTATGGACTGAAAAGTGAAAATCCAGAAGTTGTGAGTAATTGTAACCAATATTAGCGAAGAAATATTATGCGAGAAAACTTTCATTTATAAAAAATAGTTATTAAAACAAAACATTAGTTAAAAAATAATTGAAAAATAAATTTCCTGTTGAGAAGTGAGCGCTATTCACCTCTCATATCCAGTGCTGTCTCTTATGTCCGCAAATAATATAGAGTTTAGTGTTTTTAACTATTAGTGAAATACAGATAATTAGTGTTGAGATAAAGACATTTATAAATACTTTTTACGGCAAATAAAACGGATTTCATTCACTTTCGGGCATTTGTTATACAATTGCTGTTCAAGTCTTAAACACTCTTTGGCCTTTCCATTGGTTTGAATGACAACTTTTTTCAAATGTTTTAATTGAGACAAACAATTGATGTCTTCTTCAGTGATTTCAAAACTATTTATGAAAATATTTGTCAGTTTTGGTAAATGTTTGTCAATATCAGTGAAGAAGTCGTCGCCAATTGTGTGGGGGTTTGGCATAAAAATGTGTAAATGTGTTAATCGTTTGCATTCAGACAATACTTCACACGTTATGTCGAAGTCATTTGGCGAAAGTGTCTTTATATTCAGTCGTTGTATTTGTTGGAAGTATTTATTGATAATATCCGACATTATATTCATCGGATTGCGTGGTATTAAAAGACTTAATGCCCGGAGTTTACGACAATTGACACCAATTTGTTTCATTGCATTTAATGAACAAATTTTTATAATTACGAAAATGTGAAGTCTTCTCATTTGTTTCATTTGTGACAATCCTTGTATTAATGTCTCAATTGATTTCTCGTCACATCTGTTGTCAATAAATATATCAATTGATTTCAAACTATTTCTATAATAATCCACAAAAGTATGGATTCTTGTCGTGTCTTCGGGTTTATAACAGATTTTAAAGTAAATCATATTTTTAAAGTAAACTTCATTTTCATCACTAATTATATCCGAAACACTTATGAAAGTATGTTTACAGTTAAGTTGAATCAAATTTTCACAACTCTTCCTATTATTCGCGAGTGATGTCTGCCTTAACTGATCACTACTACTACTCGACGGATAATTTATTGCTTTTAATTGTTTTGCAAACTTTAGAAAAAATTTGTCAATAATTTCAACACTAATATTTTCCCAACTCATGTTAAAGGTTTGCAATTTATGGCAATGTTTTATAATTAACTCCAGATATGGATCCGTTATATCGACATTATGTCTGTATAGTGCATCCAAATGTGTGATATTTTGACACTTTTTCAGTATTAATTCAAATATTGATAATTCAGACCAATTGTTGATTTGTTTGTATTGAATACCCGTTTGTGTATTGAATACAAGTCTTCGCCACTGTTTTGATAGACATTCACAACGGAATCGGTCTTCAAATGTGAGGAAAGACAACAACTCTTCGCACAAATCGTCACCAAATCTATCGAAAGACTCTTTGCTATAGATTTGAGGCATTTTTCACATAAAATGATTGAATGAAACAATCAATTAATACTCAATTAACATTTAAATCACTACTCAATCAACATATTGTACGATAAAAATGAAAAGCAATTAAACTTTTCTGAAGATTTCTTGAGCTTTCCTTAAATTTCACTTAATATTGAGTTTAAAATATTGCAGTTTTTAATCAAAAATATGTGAAAAACAAAAGGATTACTGGTTTTATCAAAAGATAGATATACTGTACTTTAAATATATGCTTAAATAAAACAGGAATTCAATGGATTTGGTGTTAATTTTCTAATGCCTTTCAATGGGATTAAGTATGGATTTGATGGTACAGTCGTTGACCCGGATATGGGACTGTGTGTACGGCTGTGCGCACATAGATTAGGGCCATTAGGTTAAGGCCGGAGGTTTGGGCATTCACCATACCTTTATATTTACAAAATGATAAAAAACTTTTTACAAATTATAAACTCTAATAGAGTATAGCGTATAAAAATCTAAAATAATTATTAACATATGGAAAACCACTCTCACTATTAGTGAGACATTTTACAACCATTTGTGTGCATTATTTGTATAAAAGTAATTCAATTAAAGCATTGAAAACAATTTTTTTGTTAAGTCCATCCTTTCGGGAAACTGTCTCACATCTAGTGCTGTCTCTTATGTCCACTAATTATACAAAGTTTTTATTAATGCTTTTATAGTTTTATTTTTAATTAATACATATTTTTAATGACATTTGAAATCTACTCAATTAATTATACTTTTACTTAATTAAAATAAAGACATTCAAAGATTACAAATACGAGTTTTAATTAGTTTCGGGCATTTGTCAACCAATTGTTGTTCAAATCGGTGACACTCTGTGTCAGTATTTTTGGTGTAAATCCAAACTTTTGTCAAATGTTTTAATTGTGACAAATAATTGATAACCTCTTCATTCACTTCCATGTCTCTCATATATATATATATATCTCAATTGTGGTAAATGTTTGTCGATATGAGTGACGAAACTTGATTTACCATTAAATAAATATATTTGTAAATGTGTTAATCGTTTGCCTTCATTCAGTAATTCACTCGTTATGTGAATATTCTGTAAAGAATATGTCGTTATATTTAGTCGTTGTATTTGTCGAAAGTATTTATTGATAATATCGGACATAATATATAAGGGATTATCAAAATTATATAATTTACAAATTGATTGAAAACATTTGTGATGTATAAACGTTAACAAAGTATAATAAATGAAAAGTGAAAATAATTGAATTGAGTCTCAGATCCAGATGTTGTGCGAAATTATAACCATTATTAGCGAAGAAATATTATGCGATAAAACTTTCATTTATAAATAGTTATTAAAACAAAACATTAGTTTAAAAGATAATTGAAAAATAAATTGTCTGTTGAGAAGTGAGCGCTCGTCAACTCTCATATCCAGTGCTGTCTCTTATGTCCGCAAATAACACAGAGTTTAGTGTTTTTAACGATTAGTGAAATACAGATAATTAGTGTTAATTAATTTTGAAATAAAGAATTTTTAAATTTCTTTTACGACATAAAATATTGATTTCATTCACTTTCAGGCATTTGTTATACAATTGTTGTTCAAGTCTTAGACACTCTTTGGCCTTACCATTGGTTTGAATGACAACTTTTTTCAAATGTTTTAAATGAGACAAACAATTGATGTCTTCTTCAATGATTTCATAACTATTTATGAAAATATTTGTCAGTTTTGGTAAATGTTTGTCAATATCAGTGAAGAAGTCGTCGCCAATTGTGTGAGGTTTTGGTATATCAATGTGTAAATGTGTTAATCGTTTGCAATCAGATAATACTTCACACGTTATGTCGAAATCATTTGGCGAATGTGTCTTTATATACAGCCGTTGTATTTGTCGGAAGTATTGATTGATAATATCCGACATTATATTCATAGGATTGCCTGATATTTTAAGACTTAATTCCCGAAGTTTACGACAATTGACACCAATTTGTTTCAATGCATTCAATGAATTAATTCTTATAATTAAGGAAATGCAAAGTCTTCTCATTTGTTTCATTTGCGACAATCCTTTTATTAATATTTCAATTGATTTCTCGTCGCATCGGTTGTCGATATATATGTCAATTGATTTCAAACTATTTCTATAATAATCC
>CAJPIZ010000535.1:0-20714 GCA_905368565.1 Medioppia subpectinata
ATACGACAACTCTAACCACTTATGTGGTACTAATCAGATATGACTCCTGAGTTGTTTTAATAATATATTAATATTTATTATATAAAAAATAATACAGAATATGATTGAAATCATTATTTTATAATATGGTGTTTGTTATTCCACAGCCGTATATACGGAGCCAAAAGTAACACACATTACAACACTTTCTGTTTTATACTGTCATTAAAAGTACAATTTTTCAATAATTAATTTTTTGGTTACTTTAATAACACCAAATTCATTGATACGAAACTAATCCTTATTTCATTTCATGTATAAACAAGGCTCACACACAATGCTATCGGTTAACCACTATTCGAGAGATATATCAAATTTTTCAAATTATTCAATTAGCAATTCTCCATATAAAAAGCATTGTCCCATTGAAATAACATTACTTCCATAGGGTTGACATGACCCATAGGATAACATTAACCCCATGTTAAAGTATAGCCATAGGATTAACATGGGATTCCATATGGTGGGGAAAGGAATAACGATTTTATAAACCACATTCTTAATACTGAATTGTGATTTAAAATGGTGCTAAAACTTTGTAACAAAGTGATAAGTTAACATTCGATGAGAAACAATATTAAATTTATTACAAAATTAATGGACAGTATTTAAAAAGCTGTTAGAGATTCTCATAGGATAAGTATACAGTATTCAATAGATTTAAAATCCACATTACAAAAATTAGCCCATAGGATTAACGATACAAGAATAATAATATAAACTACAATTATCATGCTGAATTGCGATATAAATACAAAAACATTAAGATTGCAATTTTGACTATATTTTATATCTATAATATACCATCAGTTGTATATTCTTAAGTATAAATGTGTGAAATGACAATATGTTTAAATGTTGGCCTTTTAAATATTTGTGAGACATTTTAAAAGTATTTAGCTTTATATGAGCTGATGCTCTGAGTCTGAGGCTTGTATTCAGCTGTAAACTGAAGAATATTATAAGTTATGGGACTTATGTGTGTCAGCGATGACCACAACTTAGTCAACGGCTTTAAAAGTGCGATAATTAGGGGATCCGGTGGTGCAAAGGCTTCCGCTACTAATATCGTCAATCATTTGTGCTGTTTATACATTTTTAGTAAATTAATTATTTGTAACGTTTGTAACGAGTGTTAGTGAGTGTGTGAAGAGATAGGGTTGAGATATATGGAGTGAATCCAGATCTCCCCCTATCTCTACGTTAATATAGAGCATAGACTTCAAAAACATGATTAAATATATGTTGTACTCATATATAGATTTCATTTCGTAAATCTCTTTAATTTGTTTAATATTACAACGAAAATGACAAACGAATTAAAAAATAATAAAAAGCTTATAATTCAAGTATTATAAAAGTGTTTTCGCCTTATTTTTTGATAAAATCATTGAATGACTTGATGTGAGACTAAACAAAATTAGGTCAATCCCACCATCTTATCGACAATTTAAAGTAACAACACATAAAATATTTTATAAGTTAATCTATTGTTTGTTATTTAAAGGTAATTACTATCGAATCAATTGTAATTATAATTTATATTTTGTACATGATATTTATATATAGACTATTAAATGAATGCATAATCAAACAAATTTGATGACAATGTGACGTTCATAGAAATAGTGTTATCTCAAAATGATTGACAAAACTTTATCGCAACTGTTATACCACTTACAGTATTAAAAAGATATTTCACATTAATTGCTCCCAAAATTGATGGATAGTATAGATTGCAAGACATACGGTATAAAAGCACTAAATATAAGGGTAATAGTGGGCGAGAAATGGCATGACTTACACTTCGGTGATGTGAAGTCTATCGGCTTTAATAGTCATAACGGGGAATGAGTCCAATTGGTCGGCGCGCCGGCAGTCAAGAGTGTCCCGTTTATTACACCAGCAAACGGTACACACTTTGCACGTGTTGTAGTCATTTGTGGTGAGAGTCTTGTTTGAATCGGTGATCCATTGATTGGTCGATTGAGTGATGTTATCGTAATTAATTGTCGCAAATGTTGTCATATTATTATAAAATTGAAATTCAATTAAATTCTTAGTCGAGTATTTGTCTGAATGTCTTCGGCAGTGAACCGATGGCTGAAGAAGTGATAACAAGATTATAACAAATGAGACGACAATCCGTACACGAAGTCGAGAGCATTTAAAAGAGAAGAGAGATGTAGTGACCAAATGCACAGTCATTTTGCACCAAAACCATTACTGTCTTCAACAAAAGTACTCAAACTAATCATAACATTAATAACCATTTCTTTTCATTATTTTAATCATTACTTCTTATGGGATATTATTATTACATCTAAACAAACGTATAATAAGTATATATTATAAAATTTGTGTTATTTTTCGAAGAGTTTATTAATTTCAATAACTTTTCTTTTTTATGGACTTTTTTATTAGAATTTATTTGTTATAAAAATAGTTGAGTTGTTATGTCACAAACTTATTGTTTATAAAAAAAATTAATTTCTTGGTTTAGATCACAAAGTAATAGAGAAAAAAGTTTGTTTTTTTGTGAAATCAATTAATTATATTATTATTATAAATAAGTTGTTTTGTAAATACTTATTTCATAATTAAATGCATTGTAAATACACAGTGTTTGACACAAATACTGTATATAAAGTTTCTCGTCGTTTATCTCAACACAACTGATAATAATGTGATTGAATTACGAATATTGACAAGACGTCGGTAATAGTGATTGCGAGACAATGTATTGAAAATGACTGGTCGGACAGTTGGGTACCAACGGATCAAATCGTGAAATAGAGAGACAAAGTGTTAGAGAGTAAGAGAGAGAAGAGTAGGAAACAGACTGAGAGAGAAGTGAAGGAGAGATGACTTGAAGTGAAACACAGGAATACAAGACAAAAATCGATCTCTTTTTTGCATTGAATGGCAATACATGTGTCGGAGAATGCGTGGAATGAATGCACGCAAAAACAAATGATAACTTTTTGATATCCTTTTCTTCTTAATCTCTAGACTTAGACTTAGTTTTATTATAAAATTATATTTCCATTACTTTTTCATTATATTATTGCCTAATAATCGAGTTGTCGTTTTCGTTTCAAATACTATAACAATTGACTTTAATGAACGTGTTTTTGTATAAATTAATGATTTTTGCTGTGAAAGTGGTGCCTATTATTTGCTGTCTCACTGCCATACAAATTGGATTCAATTGATTTGGATGACAGTCTTATTCACTAAACAAGAAATTAGCATTTATTTCGTAATTTACCATCAATTTCAGAAGTGCTGTGCAAAACATAAGTATGTAATGTATGTAAGAGTGCCAGAGATGTGCCGTAAGTCCCGACGTTTAAGACGATTGAAAGCCACAAATCAATTGACGACAGAATTAATTATAATCGGAGACAAAACCAATTGAGTTTCACTTCACATTTATTTTGTTGTTTAAGTGCTGTTCGCATAAAATCACTATTGATTGACACTATTTATCACACATTTAATACAATTATTATATTTGCGTTTTCTTTCAAATTCATGCGCTCATAACGTAATTGTCTTTTAAATATATAACACCATAAGCTCTTAAACACACCTTATTTTTATTTTACTTCACGATTCAGTGGTTGTTTGCACAGAATATATCAGTTTCTTTTACACAAGTCGTTAAATAGTAATAAAATTCCTGTTATTATTAATATTATCAAATGCTGTTATTATGAAAACGTTGTTTCGTTTAATTATACATATAGTGAGTAAAAGACACTTTCGATATTAAGTTAGAGTCTTTTAGTTAGTGTTGTTCTCAAAACACAAAATACACCAAAAATACAATCTTATATCGATTTATTAACAATCACTTGAATTATAATTCAAAATTCATTGAATGATTAAACAAAAAATATGAAATTATTTAGTATATGTTGAGGTAATATTGTATACTATGAAACAAAAAGCATTAATTTAATATTTAATATTAATAATCGCTTCAATGGCGGTTTAAAATAAATATTTCATAAATTAACTAATATTTTTTGCGTTGACTTAATTGCTGGGATGATTGATATGATGTGCAAAAAGCCAGAAAAAAGTTGTTTTGATTGTTTGTAAATACGATAAATATTTATATAGTATATCAAACTTGGAGAGCCATTACAGTTGAGGCAAAAACAAATTAATTATTATTAGTTTTAGTTAATAATATTATGTTATCATAAATGCGTTTAATATACAAGTTTAATATAGAAAGCGTAAGAAAATGTTTCCTTTTGAAAAGGAATTACATTAACAGTGAATTAGATTCACATCAATATTTGTCGAGTTTTAGTTCAAGTACTTCACCGATAGTTATATCATTTGAAACGTCTTTCAATTAAATGAGATAATTATAATTTTGTTGGAAAAATGGTCAAAAAGTATACATTAACTTCTATATAATATATTTTATATATCGTATAAATAGCTAATATATAGCCCACTATATAAGATAATTCATGAAACAGGACTATTCACAGGCCTATGATTACAACAAATACAAAGGTTTTCATTTTATTGCCTCTGAGATAAGCGTCATATGCTTTTCAATACGATTCCCGGGACTCAACAACTTATTACTTTAATTGCATTTATATCTAGACATAAATATATACTAAATATACGAATCATTAGAATTAATCGTTACTAAAAACATACCTCTAATGGCAACTAAATTCACTCCTTTGCTCTCAATTCACGGCCGAATCCAATGCAATATTAAGTCAATACCATAACTATAACATAATATATGGCAAATATATGGCAAACATATCATTAATTATGACATTTATTTTCTCTGCAAATATTTATTTCAATTTAAAGAATAAGAAGTCATATATTTTTATTATAAGAGCCCTTTTTATTATTTATAAACAATTTCTATTCAATGTTTCATTCATTTAATAAAACATAATTCAATTTCATTATTTATTTGGACTCTTATTATTAAATTATTACTTAACTATAAGTGTTTATTGTGTCCAACATATAAATTGTTTGCAGTTGTCTTTGCAATCATTAATTGTTAAAAACTATATCGAAATATTATATCCACTGAATAGATGCGGTCTCTTATTATGTAAATTATAGCTTTTTATCGTTAATATCCACAAAATCTTATCACAAAAGAATGTGTTTTGCAGACAAATACATTTTTATTGTTACTTCACTACTATTTTTCGCATATAAATTATATTTCACTTTAAAGTACATAAGAATATATTTATACAAATTTGTTTATTTAGGTAACAAAGAATATTTAAATTAAATTTATTATTTAGTTTGCGACTTATTCTCATTTATAAACCACAAAAGTTATGCAATTTTAATTCAATGTATATTTAATCAAAGAATATTTCCTTGAAGATGAAATTGAAAACTGGTTTTTAATAAAAATATCACTTCTATTCAGTTGTTCTTAGAAAACATATTTTCAATTTGTAACTTGTCTTACGTTAAATCCCAGAAAAAACCAAATATTATTAAAATATTTTGTGCGAAATAATCGTAAAATGACAAATTTAATTTACCTGTCAAATGTTTAGGCCTTTTATAAAAGTAAATTGTTATTATTGGCCATGGCATAAAATGGCCACGACACAAAATTGTATTAAAAAAGTTTCAATATTGCCTAGATGAAATACACTTTTATGATAGCAATATATTATTCAAAATTGTTAATTATAATCACCAGAATTAAGAGTTGGTGTCACTAATCTCCTCCTACTCTGTAAATGTAATTTAATGATTGTGTGATTTGTTGAGCAAATGTCCCTGAAATGAATCCCAACCAGAATATTAATAATACATATTTAATACTTTTTTGGGTTATATATTATTCTATTGTATGTGTGATAACAATGGGAATTAATTTATATATAATCATCTCTTTATTATTATTGTATTTTATTAATTGATAAATACATGATTTTTATTCATTTGTTTGTTAAACGTGTTTTGATTTGTCTATTAGACCAAAATTATTAAGAATTTCCATTCAATAACACTATTTTTTATTACGGTTTTCCTTTCAATCGATTATAGATTTTTCTATTCTATGACAAAATCAATCAATTCTTGTCTCAATTTGTGTGTTAAGTATGAAACTCATGGCTATAAATATCAGGCAAATGATGTGATTTAGTTGTAAAGTATATTTGCATCCAAATAGAGAGTGACTCTTGGGAGCAATTCTTCTCCTATTTAACATTTAACTCAAAACCTTTATAACAATTTTAAATAAAATATTTTCTCAAATAGTAAAACCTTTCATAAAATATACGATTTTTCCAACTATTTAAAAGACAATTTAAATTTTTATCAGATTTGCAAATATTTATCTAAATACCATAAAAATATTTTAAAATTGAAAAATGACATAATCTCAATTTAAATCCAATTATACGTTTACTTAATGTGTTTTTATAACGTTATATCTATTATAATGTTCATCGAAACGAATATATGCTGTATCTGTATCGTACACATTAATTATCTCAATTTGCGTTAATTTATAATATTTACGTCAATAAAAGTGTTTAGTATTTGTTTTTTATAAAATATATTTTTGATATTTTACCAGAAATGCAATCAATAAAACATTTGTATTCAATACATGTTTTCATATAAAAATTGAATTCTGATAATAATCTCAAAAACTATATATAAGATCCGATTTCTTTATAAAATGTTGTTTTGCTTTAAGTCTTCCCTATTGTTAACAAAACATAATTATTAATAACAAACAAATTTACTTTCGGTAATTGAAATTCAATTAAGAAAAATAAATCTAAACAGATATCCATTAATTGATACAAAATTTTATATAATATAAGACTATATTACAGAATGAAGGGTTAATAACACAGTGAAACTAATATTAGTTTTGTTAATCTGATTACAATTAATCAACAAATGCATTGAGTGTTAAAACATTAAACACAACCAATTATAACCGTTTGAATTAAGCATTATCTTATATACAACATACAGTTTATCTAATAATTATATCAATAAAATCGCTCAAAGGGTTAATGAATTTAAAGGGAGAAGTGAAGTGTAATCTTGAGTTGATATTTTGGCTTCAGTTTATCATAAGATATTTGGACATTGGATTAAAACATTAATAATTTTATCCAATTGTAAATATGATGCTTGAATCTTTTTAATTTTTCATGAAATCACTGTATTTTTATTAACTATTTTGTTTGAAAATTCAAAGTAAAATCTAAACAAAATATTTTCTTTCTCTTAGATATTCTATAAAATAGTATTTTTGTTGGCCTTTTGTTTAACTAATGTGCGATCAATACTATTATATATACTGATCATTACAATAAGTATTTGGCATTTTATTTATTAATTCCACTGTAATATAATGCACACAACTTTGTTGGCACATATCTTATTTAATTAGACTATAATTATCATTAAATGATTGCAATTAATTAGTTTAAGTTTTGTAACCTTAAATCTAGACAAATGTAAATCTAGAAAAATTGGGTTTCATTAGCGGTCATGTGATTATTGGTTACATTAATTAAAATAACAAATTGTCAATTAAAACACGTTGTTTGCAGTCATTTAAATTAATTAAATACTTTTTCAATTATTTATAAACTTAATAATTAAAAAGATCTACGAAAATAACAAATATAGTATATACAAATGTAGCACAACGACAAGTTTATGTAATTGTTTCTAATTTAAATATCTATAAAAATAAGTTATTTAATTAATTAATAAATTTATTAAAAAATTATGCGACAGTTTTGTATTAATGTTATTTTATTGCAAATATATTTTTAAATTAAACTAGGTTAATTTAAAACATGTTATTTCTATTTATTAATGAGTGAAATAAAATTATAAAACACAAAAATAGAACTAAATGGGGTTCTGTCATATGTCACGAACCATTCCATAGAATATAATGGATTTCCCATAGAATATAATGGATTTCCCATAGAATATAATGGATTTCCCATAGAATATAATGGATTTCCCATAGAATATAATGGATTTCCCATAGACGAAGAAATTTCTCGTAATTTTTGAAAATTTCTCATTTTTGACAAAACTCTGTGATATGTTGTTTGAATTGACAACAACTCGAAGACAATTCAACATAATTTAATATAAATTTGAATTCAATTTGTAATATATTTGTCGATTTAAAAAATATTTTCGTGACATAACTTGTAGTGACACATCTTATTTAATACATTTTATATTTTATAAAATTTTCTAATAAATCATATATTAAATTATAATTGTTATAAAATAAAATAATTTTGATGAATATTATCGTTACAAAAAATAAAACATCAAAGAATTCATTAAGCTTAATTGTATTTCTAATAACATTTACATTTTACTAGCATTATAAACTTTACATTACTTTTAAGTTATAAAATATGTATTTATTTTGAACAATAATATATGAATTTTGAAATGCATTTTGAGAAATCATTTTAAATATTTGTTCAAATTATAATATTTTGTTCATAATTTAAATAAAAATACTTTTTATAGACAAACAGTATAATAATCAATGCATTTGTATTTCACTTAAAACCCATGCTTTACAATGAGTTACTTCACTCGCATTTACAGCACTTAAACTTAAATCAATTATAAAAACATTTTTAAGTAAATGTATTATAATTTACATACAATATTCTGGGAAACCATTTGACTTGTTTCGCATTAGCTGTCGGAAAAGTGTTTTTATCCCAAAATTAAAAAATTGAATTCAAATCTAGTAATAACTTAATAAAGTGCACACATTTTAAAATATTATTTCACAAATGCTTTTTTATTCAAAAATATAATAAATAAATAAATAAATTGTATATCTGATCATATAAGCAGTTAAGATACGGCCTCACTATACTTACTAAAAATTTAAGGATTCCTTACGATTTGTTAGTATAATTAAGTCTACGAAACATAATATATGGGGACAAACATACGTGAGTTTTACATCTTTTACATATGAAAATAAAAGTATCTAGATATTCCAGGTTAGGAGATTAATGTAATATTATTGGAATTAAGTAACATTGCCCTTAAAATAACCATAATTGATGCAAAATTGCATTTGTATTTTAATATAAATAATGCAATCTAGATGCATGGTATGCCTTATTGTAGTTTACGAAAGTGACCAGATTGAATTGTCAATCTAATAGCTGACATGAATAAGCATCCGAAACCGAAGAGGAACCCAACAATCAACTCTGCCTTAACTAATCATAAGCTGTCTTAAAAACATTCAGTATCTTATTTATAAAACAAATATCCCTTCACTTTCTCCATCTATGTCTTTGCAATTAAACGGTATTTTAAAACTGCTTCAGAATTTTGTATTTAATAGTTAAAAACGTTAAAAGTAATTAAAAGGATGATAATATATGGATTATTTGACGGGAAATCCTGATTCCCAAAATACAATTACATATTTCCACTCTATTTATATATTATGTATAAAATAACACTTCAAATACACTACAATTTTTGGGAACTTAATAACTATTTACTTAATCATAAACTATCAAATATCATACCTAATAATATAGTTAATCTAATTTGTAGACTATATTTATATTTAATAAATGTTTTGGTGGTTAACTTTACAGTATAAGTATAACACTTTGCGGGCAAACGAATATAATATCTCTTACTTTTTATTATAATTTTTTAACGTTTCGAACAAATGTTTTGTAAAAGTGTACTTTGAACATGTGTATTTCGATAAAATATATTTCGACCAAGTGTCTACTTTCCTTATGTGATTCTATGATCTTAACTTATGAATGAAAAATGAATTCAATATGCAATTAATGATTGTAATTAATATAATAATAATAAAGATTTAATTAGATAATATAATTTATATTTACTTTTTAGTCCGGTTGTAATTTCACACGCAATATTTAAAAACTGTAATAATGTACATTAAATTAAAATTTTATTATTTGTAATTTTACTCGAATTATAGGTTGGGTTAGACATCAGTTGTACGTATTTATTAATTTAAAAAAAAATAGTTATCATTATTATTCAAATTGAAAACATGTATTGAATTCATGTGTAAACCAAAAATATTAATCCGATTTGATATTTGATTCGTTTAATCTTAACGACGAAAATCATTTCATAGGCTTTTGTAAAAATGTTGGATTTAGAAAATGAAATGATTTTTTAAATTAGATTATAAATATCTCAAAATAATACAATTTTCCACGTATTATAAACTTTATATGTAACTTATTTAATTATTTAATTAAATCTTATTAAAACTACTAATGTTTGTAAAGTAATCAATGTAATTTTAAATAGTATTTAGTTTTGAAAAACAAGAATTTTATTTGTAAAATATTAATTAATACTTAATTTGTCAAATGTAAAACTTAATTAAAATCAATAAATTAATTAAAATTATTATAAATATTTTGTGTGTATAATAATAACTTTATAAAAGTTAATAAAATGGTGAAATTAATATTATATTTTAATAGTTCAAATATGAAGTAATTCGTGTTATATACTGTATAACTTATATTATTTTAGACACCAATTCAATTGAATTAATGTTGTATAAAATACTTATACAAACATTTAAAGATGTATTTATAAGACTGTATACAATATTAAACACTATAAACTAAAGTCGTTTGTAAGCATTATTCACAGAATTTCATCGTTAATAGTGTTTGGAATTGCGCTAAAAGAGGACATCTCTGTAACTATTTTAACCATCAGTTTGTTATATAGTGAGTGAAAACATAGGAATTGTATTCAACGTCAGAGAAATGAGAGAAATATCACGAATTGGTTGTAAAGACTGTTTAAAGCCGTGATATTTTGGATTTGCAGCTAATTTAATAACTTTAAATTTTATAAATCAATATTATTATGTGCTTTATATTTAATATAACAATAATACATGTACATTTACTGTATTAAATTTATATATTTAGTTGCACTGTACAGTATATGTTTAATAAGATGGTATTAATTAATATTATACTTTAATTATTAATACCATTAATATCGTTGGTAAGTTTTATTATCAATATTAAAAACTCATAACACATTAAATTTTAATGAATTAAATGTTCAAAAGAAAGTAATCAACAATTAAAAAATCTGTTTATTTAATTAGTATAACTCTTTACAAAATACAATTTAATACAAGACTTAGTTTTTAAGGTATTTATTTCTATTAATGACAAAAACGGATGACATTATAAATCTATTAAATATTAAGGAAACAAATATTTTTAGTACATATTGTACTGAATATACAGTATTTATATATATGTCGTGATTTTTTCTAGAGCTTAACGTTGTCTAGCATTAGGTTTCATCTCATAAACCAAAATCAATGCTCAATTCGCACCACTCATCAGATAATGAATTAAAAAATTTATTTATCGGTTTTGATGAACAGACAGATAAACATTGATATCATTTGGAAAACAAATTATTTATATATAAGTTTTTTTAGTTTTGTATTTTTTATTTATTGTTATTATTATGTGAGGAATTAATTCTAGATGATATAGAATTTGGCAGTTTTTATACAAATAACTATTAATATAATAATTACATATAAATTCTTTACAGCAAATATTTCTCTTTCTTTTTACTACAAATAAGTAAAAAATTCTTTGAATTCTGCGAATATTCAAAGTGTTATATCTATTTGTCTTTTAAAATAATTATTTACAATAATATAACGATTAAAATTAAACAAATTAAATGTGAAAACACTTCAACAACACTAAAAATTTGTTAAATATTTTAAACATATGTTTATACAAAAAAAAGTGCATTTAATTTAAAGAAAATAAAACATTAGACTAGAAATTGGATTGAAAAACATCTCATTTAAAATTGAATTTTGTACTTTTCTAACCATAATTAAAATGTGTTGTTTTCATCAACAAATCAAATACAATACAAGTAACTAACAAATTAACTTAAGAGCGATACCCTGTCGTAAAAATAAAACAATTGTTGTGGTAATAAATGTTTGTCTAAATAATCTCTCCCTATCTCTTGTAAGTGGAAGATTGTTTCCAATGGATTATCATTACATCTATGATAATATTATTATCCATTTGTATACTATATTCAAATGAGTTGTGCGAATCAATTCTCATTCCTATCCTTATATCATAATATATGCCAACAATTGTTTTTAATAAATGTTTATATTTAAAATATTATTTCCTTAATTAACAATTAAACTCGTAATATATTAACTGTTTCTTCAAAAATCAGTATTCAATCACATTTTATGTCAAAGAGAGTTAGAGATAAAATCTAACTCCCATTACATGTATTATTTTCAATCAGTTTAATGGCTGAATGTCTTACAAAAATTATTATTAGTCTTCAAAAGATTTATTATTATTATTATTAAAAGTGAGCACAAAATGTCTTTGAATGAGATTATAGATTATGTAAAAGAGGACTAGAAATCCATAATTTAGTGTTGAATATAAGTTGATTTTGAAATCTAGTCGTTGATTGGATTCATAAACTTTGGTTACTATTGTTGTTGTTCTTTAGAGAGGATTGGCTTCGGATTGTCTTTAGTGTTGGATTCGCTCAACTCTTTCCAGTAATGATAATTTGTTTGCAAATTTTCGGTAATTTCCGGGAAATCTCCAAAAGCTTTTAAAATTAGAAAATAAATCATTTGAAAGGATCAGTAAAAACACAAATAAAGTAATGGATGTGAAAATGGCTTACAATCCCAGGCGTCAAACATATCATTGGCGAAGTAATCAATGAAACCTATTTGAGATTTAGGTATAGAGCAGGTCATCCGATCAAATGTTGGCATCACTACTGGTAGGCCCTCCTTCTTCTCCTCATCAGTCTATTCATCAATTTATGACAACAAATAGAGACATTAAAATCGATTAAATGTTTATTCAGTGCATTAGAAACATTTCTATATAGAAAAATGTATTCACAAATCAATTATTAAAGTTGTTATTATTTTCTAAAGACTAAAAGTGTTTACTTAATGCAAAAATATGATGAAAATATTTTAAACCAAAGAATCGTTAGAAATACGTGCTTTGAATTCATTGAGAATAATCACAACTAAAATGTCAAAACAGTATTTACTTTTAAAAATATAAATATAATTAAAATCTACAAAAGAGACGCTGTTTTGTTAGAATTCAAACAAATTTTATTATAAGAATTTCTTAAAATATTAAACAGAATTTTGATATTATATGGGAAGCAATGGGTTTTAAATCTAAAAACAAAAACACACGACAAATGTTACGATAATTTGTTTAGATATTTGTCTAATAATGAAAATAATCAAAACCTAAAAACAAGAGTACTTTTCGTTTCAATTCATTCACAGTATATTAGTTTTGAACCGAAATGACTGGTCTTTCAAATGTGTTGTCTCAACAAAATTGATTGATTGAATATAACAAAAGTGATTGAATCGGAAGTAATTGTTTGCTTCAAAATTGACTTTTCTCTAGTTTTTAGGCATTCGTTAACAAACAACACAATGGCTTTGCTCTGAAGCGCGACATTCACTATAAGTTTGGACGTAAACACACGACTAGTCTATAAAATTCATTGATTGTATCTTTTCTACGTGATAAATGAGCCATATTTCAGACTTACCGACACTAATCACCAATTTAATTAATTTTCATATTATATTAGTAATTAAAATAAAATCTAAATGTTAATATAAAGTAATAAAAAATAAGTGTAAAATTTTAACATTTAAATGTGCTTGGTAATGGTAATGATCATATTTAATGAATTCCATTACATGTTAAATCAGGGCTTAATATCTGTTAAGTGTTGTATTAATGTTTCATTTAATGGTTGTTTTTAAACACAAGAAGAAGAAAAATAAGTGCAGAAGTAGAGCACGAGTTGAGTAAATGCTGACCATTGAAACAAAATCGATATTTTATCATATGGTTTGGGAACAGCTTATTATAAGCCATCAAATCAATAGTTGCGATAGAGTTAGTGATAATCAGGAAATGTGTGGTGAATACGATTGAATACATTTTCAATGCGAGTGTAAGGCATACCTGATTGCAGTACTCGTCGGCAATCCTTTGCGCCCAAACCTGACACAGTTTGAGAGGTCGGGCGGGGTTTGAAACATCCGCGCACTTAATGAGCATTCTTTTGATGAGCACAATGTTTTCGGGCGTCGAAAATGTGATCATATTTGGCGATTCCGGCACTGTTTCCAAGTGGTTATCGTTAGGGCCCGCGTTGCCAATCATGCTCTCATCCATTGCCACTGATTTTTGAAATACATGTATGAATTTAGAGATGTGCTCAAAATGTTTGGTCATTTCTGTGGCCAAAACCATATCAATGATGGATTGGCGGACGTCTCGATATGTGTCGCGGTCTAAGTTTTTGAATATATTGATTGGATCTGAATTGGGACCGACTGTCAGATGAAAGGCATGCGCCGCGTGATGGCTCTCCAACACTGATCTGCAAATCAACCAAAAACAATGGCATTTAATTTCCGCTCATTTAAAGCAAAGCATTGTTTGCTTTGAAACTAACATATCGTTATAGAGAATTGCCATTTCATGGTTCGAGTTGCAGAGAAATGCACTATTTTTACCAGGGTGATCCACGTCGTGCACAATGGCCGCTATCAAACAGATGGCCTCATCCAACGGATCCAACACCGCTTTTAATCGGGGTTTGCGTATGAAATAAGCGGTCGCTTGCATGACATCCGCGGCGTGTGTGGAGTTGTGGTACGGATTGTCGCGATAATTAGCCTCAATAACTGTCAGCCAATTCCTAAGAGTCGATTCATCACATTTCAAAGTCGCGCACACATTGAAACTCGAGAGCACTGATAATCCCAACCATACCAATGGGCTGATCGTGTAAATGGGATTTGCATTAATTATACAGACAAAGTGGACAAACAAATCGTTTGTTTTCTATATAACAAGTAAATACCGTCTTTGGGACACTTTCTCCAATTCAATGATATCGAAACCCCAGTCATAGTCGCTGTCCAATAAATTTTTGATATTATTGGGAGCGTTTGGCAAACTGGGCAGTTGTGTTGGTGTCTGTGGTGTAACGCCAACACTGCTCTTATTAGAGGCCGCCTCGTGTGACATACGTCTCACTCCCGACTGTTTGGTTCCGCTCTGATATGCGGGCAAAGAATGTATGAGATATTGTGTGACAAACACCGCATTGATTGCATATATGGGTCTAAATGTGTGCTCACATGCATGAGACCAGAGACGAGATCATTGGCCGTTTGGTCATCTGTTTTCGTTTGTTGGTTCGGGAATTGCGGACAATAGAGTTCAGAGTTCTTCAGGATCTCTAATACTTTGTCCAACGCTTGGGCCACAAACACAGGACTGTTCTCCTGAGTTGCCATCAGTATATTGATTACCTTTGGGTTCAAAAACATTTGCAATTTATTATTTCACAAACTCTTACAACTGTTAGTTCTTTAGAGCATTAATAAAAAAGGAAATGAAAAAATATTTTTTTGTTTGTCTTTTTTCTAACTGTAAGAAACGATAACTATAACTATAACTGTATATAAATAACTATTATATATAAATGAAATGCAACATAACTCAAGCTCTTAATACATTTAATATCGCTCTCCTTCTCTATCCAAAATGTATTATATTTGTCGCAAATTGTATAGAAATATGTGTAACAGAATTGTAGGAAAAGTTGTGTGTTTTATATATTGATGCATACAATTGATGCATACCTTAGTAATGGGCGCTTCAATAGTCATGGCATGAAATTTAGCGAAACTCTGTCTCCGACCCAAACCAACTGATATATACCATTGACAGCACCGGCGGATAAAAGCCATTAAAAATATGAATAATATAAAATAGATTGCACTCACCTTCAGAGCACAGGGATTTCACATCACACGACGCCTTCCTATTGCTTTTTATGGAGCCATAAGTGAAAGGAAGTACATCTAAACATGTAGTAAATGTATTGCCATTAATTTTACCACAAAGAGTCCACTCATTTGGGCTTATTTTTGCTCAATTTATTATTGACTTGTGTTTCACTACTATTAACTTTGCGAACATTTATATCATGTTCATAATCTAGAACATGATATACTCATACAAATGAATTTTACAATTAAATTAACGGTAAAAACGTGTCGTATGATAAATATGGTGAGTAATAGATAATGTGAACGCATAAAATATACCCTGGTCAAATTATACAACTGTACTATATTTGATATGAAATATCTAACAAAAGGTAAAACTCTATTTAATTTACAAAAAAATCATTTTGATGAATATTTAGCATTAATATAAAATGTAAAACAAAAGGTAATAGTTTAAAGAAATGATGCAAACAATTAAGTTTAAAGTATGCATTAAAGGGGTGATTGCTTACCGCCGTCCGGACTAAACATCTTCTCGAGTGAATAATATGGAAATTCTTTAATAAACACTAAATGTTCGGCAATTCTGTAAGAAATAATATTATGTTTGAATATTTTCCGGTTTTTATCAAATATTTCATTTTAATTTCAGTTTAAATTTCGTGGCGTAAATGATAAATTGATAATTTAATTTACAAATGGCTTATTTTTAATATCTATTTATACGATAAATAAACATATATTTATTTTTAATTACACTTTCAAATAGCTTTTTCTCGACGATCGTATCATTTGCTGATTGAATGTTTTTGAGGGATAGAGAGATGGTATAAATGATAGACTAATGTATTTTTTATATGAGTTTCGATGTAAATATTTGTTAATAAAAATTCCTGATCTCAGAAATGGGATCAATGAATATAAATATGAAATTTTAAATTCCAGTTTAATCTCGTATGAAAAACCCAATGCCTTTTGATTTACCATTTTATTGATTTTAAATGTAAAGAAATGTTTTTTTCGAGCATTCATTAACTAAACGATTGATGAATTAGATGTCATTCAGGAATTTAAAGCTAAGTTTAATGTAAAGGATGTAAACGAATGGTTGACTAAATTAGTGAATAGGGAAAGGTATGCATTGGTATGCATTGCCACCAGAAAAAAGTCTGTCAAATGAATGAATGCCTTTTAGTGATCAACATATTTGATGGCATTTCGAGTATGACTTCCTCTCATAACTCATTTTATTTTAGAAAAATAGATATATTTTGCGGAAAAAATCTATATATTATATGAAGAATTGAAGAGAATTTTAAACTGAATTTAGATCAGAAAATAACACAAAATATATTAAAGAATATATTTTCGTTCGTGAAAACAATGATAGAAAAAGTCGTTATATTATTGTTATTGTTTGACTTTTAAAAGCAAATGTTTTATTGATAAGAGTCTAATGTATTTTTAATCTTTAAATAACATTTGAAAATGTCTGCAAAAGTTATGTCAGAAAACATTACACAGTTTATTATTCTTGAAAAATAATTGGATTCTGTTTTAGACATAAACATAAAATATAAGAATAATAATTTGCTTTTTAAAAACTAAAATATTTAATTAAAAACATAGTTTTATAAATGTTAATAAAATGAAAATAATGTTTAAATTTTATACCCATTATGCACTTCAATCGGCGATATTTTGCTCCACAGAGGTATGCATTCACCAGATTTTCTCCTATGAAGTATAGTTCCCTCCCATTCCTTCAATGTTACAAAAAAATAAGTAATCATTAGTTTAGTAATCATTAAAGATGTTTGCGTTGTGTTATTGTATGTCAGGATATTTGATGCCATATGTAATGACATACCTTTCCTTTATTCATATGCATATTAATGCTGTCAACGATATCTGTTTTAAATGAATCGCTTCGATGCAAATCGTATGCATTTTTGCCGATCATCTCTTCGTATCGGAAGCCCAACAACTTCTCAATGGATTGATTCACGTATTGTATGTCATGATTAGGACCGGTAACTATCACACCGTCTTTACAGGAGTCCAGTGCAGTGAATAAGGCATGACTTGCTTTTAATTTACATTGGATTGCGATATCGTTATGTTCTAATTGGACCAATTCATTGAGACAAACGCCTAAATTACACGACTCCAACAGCCACTAAATTGACATAGGGCACATCAGCACAAAACCAATTGTTATTAAAATACTATAGATTTAATCAATATAACTAAAAATTTTAAGCTTTTTATTAAACAATATTCCAGTGATATTTCCAAATACACAACATATACTGTATTAAACCGTATTGACTACAGTACTTAATATTGTATTATAACTGTACTAGGTTCAGTTTTTATATTGGCTTTAAATATATTAATAATCATATAATATGTAATTTATTTATTATAATACTACAGTATCTAGTATATACGATACAGCTATATGTGAAGGTGTAATTGGACGATAACGATAAAATATGCGATTTTGTAATAAGTATTTATAAGGCATATATAACTCACTCGATTGAATCCAGTCCTCAGGAGAGAGAGAACGCCGGCCTCTTCTTTCTCGGCTAAAATAACTATCACACCGTCTTTACAGGAGTCCAGTGCAGTGAATAAGGCATGACTTGCTTTTAATTTACATTGGATTGCGATATCGTTATGTTCTAATTGGACCAATTCATTGAGACAAACGCCTAAATTGCACGACTCCAACAGCCACTAAATTGACATAGGGCACATCAACACAAAACCAATTGTTATTAAAATACTATATATTTAATAAATATAACTAAAAATTAAGCTTTTTATTAAACAATATTCCGGTTATATTTCCAAATACACAACATATACTATATTAAACCGTATTGACTACAGTACTTTATTATAACTGTACTAGGTTCAGTTTTTATATTGGCTTTAAATATATTAATAATCATATAATATGTAATTTATTTATTATAATACTACAGTATATAGTAAATACGATACAGCTATATGTGAACGTGTAATTGGACGATAACGATAAAATATGCGATTTTGTAATAAGTATTTATAAGGCATATATAACTCACTCGATTGAATCCAGTCCTCAGGAGAGAGAGAACGCCGGCCTCTTCTTTCTCGGCTAAACTTTTTTTAACAACAGCTATAATACATGTGTATTCACTTCCCTTAATATTTCTTATGGACCTAAGAGTATACGCGAGGAGAAAATGGGAATATTTGATGAGCAAAGAGATTGAAAAACAAGCCTAAGCTATCATTTTAGGGCAACAAAAAAAACAAAAATAAATAATTAAACTCTTTCTGGAGCTGTAAAATAATTGACATTTGCTTTTGTATAATAATATATTGATATTTACTACATTTATCATCGTTTACTTCACATTTAAATTATTGTGCAATACATTGAAATGATATGATTAAACAATAAACATTTACATATAGATTATTTAATGATAATCAAAGATTGATTAATGTCAAAATTAGTTTGTGTAGATAAACACTTAATACAACTTTATGATTTGGTCAAAATTATAACCATGTTCATTTTATAAGAAAATTTTCCAAGTATTAAAAATAAATTACCATCAATAAAGAAGTGAAAAAGAAATTTTCTTTGAAAATAATTAATAATGGAAATTGAAATATAATACGATTTATTGATTTTATATTAACATTAAGGCGATCAAGCATTTTATTAATAAAAATTATGCATTAAAGAGTGTTGTTATGACAAATTTTGTATAACATAACCTGATTTTCATCTAATATTGCAAACATTTGGAAAAAATCATATTTAAATTTGAAAAACACAAAATCGTTAAAATAAACATTTCTGACTATTTTATCACTGATTGAAAGACAAGAGATGTTCAAGAGATGGGATTACATGTGATTCAATATAATTCGCATCAATTCATCTCTCTATTTATTATATGACTTCTTATTGAATTAATCCAAGCGTTGAGACAAATAGTGTATCTCTTGTTTGACAAACTTATCTTCAATACAAATCCTATTCAATGGTGTATTAAATTCACCAATTTTGTGCTCATCCGCTATACACTTATATCATATTCTTTTTACCAAAAATTCTGATATTTCATTATTTCAATACTTTATTATTTAAAATTCTATTCAATTGTAGACATTAGAGACAGTTTTCGGTCGTTTGAATTAAATAGTCATCTACTGTACAGTAAATACAGTATATATTATACATGTTATACTAGTATTCACGGATATTTATGTGCAGTTATGTTTAATAAAATTAGTGTATACAGTAATAATAACCAAAAATATTCAACATTTTAGATGTATAGAAATTCTGTGTATTAATAATAATAAAGAAATAGCGCAAAAATAGCAAATAACTCTACGATTCTGACCTTAATATAATATATAGGGATCTCATACACAGCCCTATAGATGACACTTAATATATAGATAAAGTTTAATACAATCTCACGTATAATATACTTATATATTGAGAGACGATATTTGGGAAAGTAATCCAATTTTAAGGATGAGCTGCGATGCCTAAGTTTGCGATGATTTCAAATCTATTATTATTAATATATTAATGTATAAAATATTATAGCAATAAATAAATGGGTTTAAAGAATTGTTAAAATACGAGTTGAGATACGAAATCGAGTTTCTTTTT
>CAJPIZ010000536.1:0-23286 GCA_905368565.1 Medioppia subpectinata
CAAATATAACTGTCGAAGGGTTGCAACAAATTGTCAAAATTGGTTGTCGACAGTAATGGAGACGTAAACGACAAATCAATTTGTTCGTATGGATACGTAAAGTCTATGGCATTGAATCTAGTTGGAGTTACTGCTAGATATATCCCAATATCGGCTTCCTATAAAATGTTTTTAAAAAATTAATAATTATCCATTAATTTTACTATAAACAAATAATTTAAAACAAACTTTGTTGCTTAATTTTCCCATAACTCCGGGCCACGTGTTGTTAACCGGTTGTGAACCCCAGGTTTGATTGCAGTAAACAATATCATAACTAATATTGTAATGTTTAATAATAGCATTTAATCGCATTGCTTCAAACCCACCACTATCTTGATAGATATTTTTTGCATGATTATATTTAATAAATATTAGAGGTGGAGCCTGTTATAATAAATTTTAAAAATGCATTAGATTACTATTATTGATGATTTAATATTTATGAATTTAATATTTATAAACAATTAGCTTAATTTATAATTTGATGTATAAAAATTAGTTTAGTTTAATATAGTTACGTTGTTAGTTGCTACTTTTAATGTAATATCATTCATTTTGATTATTATTTATTAATGTAGTTTTTAATTAATATAGTTTTGCAATTATACTAGTTTGCATTAAATCATTATATTGCATTCACAACTAAATATGATATAACTTTCATCACAAAATCCCAAACGAACAAAATCTAAATTTTTACTTTAATTTATATATTGTGCTATTTTTAGTAACACTAATGATTTTTGTTAATCATCCATGTAATGTACTGACTATTAAATAGTATATTCATTATTTACAGTATCTGTTAAATTATAAATTATTTTGTTCATTAAATTTCATAGACTTATAAATTATTTAAAATGTTGAAATAAAACCATAATGATGTCGGAATACATCATTCATACAAATTGAACTAGTGATATAAATTATATCATCTTCATGTATAATTAGCGTTGTCAAATGATATTTTGATTATCCATTATACATTTGAAAGTTTTGCAAAAAAATTTCTGTATGTTTGGCAACGCTATGTACAATGTGTAATTAATATAATGATGAATAAATTTATAACTTATATGTAAAACTACTTGTGAATAATTTAAGTCATATGTAATAAATAATTACAAAACATTTTTAGGCATTTCTGGAAAATATTAATTAATGTTTTTAATTGCAAAATAATATTGAGAATTGTATTGAATTAATGTTAACAATTAAAATTTACATCATTAGTTAAATTGTTGACTATAATTCATTTATGAAGAATGTTGTTTAGATGATGGTTTAGCCTAATTCTCTTGCCCCTCACCCACCATATGGGATTTAACATAAGATACCATGTTAATCTTACAACTATACTTTGATATTAAATCATTATATTACATTCACAACTAAATATGATATAACTAACACAACAAAACCCCAAACAACTAAAATACAAATTTTTACTGTAATTTATATATAAGGTCGTCCAAAAAGTATTGAGCACCGGAATTTGGCAAATACTCGGCAACCGCTGAAGTGATAGTATTGTAATTTCATGCATATATAGATCCATGTCGGGGAATTTTTATGCTATAAAAATTTTGTCGGACACGTGACTATTATCTGAGAAAAAGGTACAATTCCGAAATCACTAGTATTGTGCCTACTGTGCTCATTATAGGAAAGGGTAGGGGAGGTGGTTGTGTAGTGGAGATGTCATAGTGTTATATAAACTTGAAAACATTATGATTGGATTGCAGGGTTTTATATAGTATGTGTACAAAGTTGACCAATTTTTGCATGTTAACCTATGGTAGAGTAAAATAAAATTTGATTGAAATATAATTAGTCATATTTTCAGATACTATATTAAATGCTGATAATGTTAGTAGAAAAATTTTTTGAAAAATTTAATTCCAAAGACAAAATATCTTAAATTGAAATATTGAAAATATCGAGCTTTTTTGGGTTTTTATGGCTAAAACTCCATATTTCAATCCAATTTTATTTTACTCTCTCATAGGTTAACATGCAAAAATTGGTCAACTTTGTACACATACTATATAAAACCCTGCAATCCAATCATAATGTTTTCAAGTTTATATAACACTATGACATCTCCACTACACAACCACCTCCCCTACCCCTTCCTATAATGAGCACAGTAGGCACAATACTAGTGATTTCGGAATGGTACCCTTTTCTCAGAAAATAGTCACGTGTCCGACAAAATTTTTATAGCATAAAAATTCCCCGACATGTATCCATATATTCATGAAATTAAAATACTATCACTTCAGCGGTTGCCGAGTATTTGCCAAATTCCGGTGCTCAATACTTTTTGGACGACCTTATATTTAACTTAAATTACATGAGAAAACTAATTAATAATAAAATATTGATTGTCCGTAGACTCGGAGTTAAAGGCAGTGAACCCAGTGGTCAGGAAATGGCCGACAATAGAGAGGAATGAATTGATATATGTTTGGCACCACTCGGAGGACTCGGAGCCCGACCACTACCCCGAGGACTTTGTTGCCAAATACGGCCACAAACTATCACTTAAAGGCTCGCATACAAGACTTATGGACAGTAACTTTGATGTAAACATAAGTTTAGTTCTTGAGCAGGCAAAATATACATCTCACGAGCAGACGGTCTGACATTAATTCCCGATAATGGTATTCAATACGACTAATCATGTAGTTTAGACCAAATAAAATAATTTAGGACTAATATCACGGGCTGATAGCCCAATGGGCGCCTCTGGGAGGGGGTTTTAAGTTGCACTTCATATGTGTTAAGCTTATGAGAGTTAGTTGACTTGTATGCCACAAAACAAGTGGCGCTAGTCTCAATTAGTGTGACCAGGTGGGCAAATCATAATAGTGTACAAAAACTAAAAATATTGGTCAAAATAGTGTACAAATAGTGTACACAATATTTATTTCAAAATTTTGATTTTAAATGTCATTATATTAATAATACATAACTTTATATTTTAAATTAAATTAACACGTTTTAACAGTTCTATATTAGAATAATCAAATATGTGCTCTTAATCATGTTTATGACAACATTTGCACACTATTCTGTTAAATATTTTTAATTATTAATTGTCTATAATTTTTGACACTCTTAAAACATGATTTGTTGTTCATTACAAGCAATGCTTTTACACAAAACAAAATGTTTTATAAAAGTTTTTACTTCTTGGGTTCATTTTTCTTTGTGATCAAATAGTGTACAATAGTGTACAAAATAAAAATAATGTACAGAGAGTCAAAATAGTGTACACTGCTGCCTAATAGTGTACACCTGGTCACTCTAGTCTCAATGCAATTCTCTAATGTAATTGCAACTTAAAAACCCCTCCCAGGGGCGCATATTGGGTTATCAGCCCGAGATATTAGCCCTAAATTATTTTATTTGGTCTAAACTACACGATTAGTCGTATTAAATACCATTATCGTAAATTAATGTCAGACCGTTTGCTTGTCAG
The DNA here is from genome assembly GCA_905368565.1 of Medioppia subpectinata. Lineage (NCBI taxonomy): Eukaryota > Metazoa > Arthropoda > Arachnida > Sarcoptiformes > Oppiidae > Medioppia > Medioppia subpectinata. The sequence continues at coordinate 3,530 of CAJPIZ010000536.1, forward strand.
TACTCCCAGCATATAACCATTGTGTAGTAATTGATATAATATTCATATGTTAGTCACATATAGTCTACTCTAATACTGTATAATGTCAATATTTTAAAGACACCTTGGTGATTCAATAACCACGTCATATTATTAATGTCCCCTATTTTATTCTACCTGGTTTTAGTTTAGTTTATAATAGATATACCATATACAGTATAATTTATATTGTATATCAATAATTGATTGATTAATTATTGATTAATTATTAGGCCAACCGTTTGAAATTGATTTGAAATCGATTTTCATAGTTTTGAACACAATAATGACTATTACAACTATTTATTCATTTTAAAGCATTAGTTAAATATTATATGTTATCATTCTTTGACTAATTCATGGTTTTTGGTTTGTCTGCATAAACTGTATTCAGTGTCCATTCCATGGCTGGAGGTTTGGCGGAGACGGACAGTGCAAACGCATACCTAATCTCAACGGTATTAACTTTATGTATATTATATTTATTTATAAGTTATGATTATATTTATATTAAATTACATGAGAAAACTAATTAATAATAAAATATTAATTGTCCGTAGACTCGGAGTTAAAGGCAGTGAAAGCAGTGGTCAAGAAATGGCCGACAATAGAGAGGAATGAATTGATATATGTTTGGTACCACTCGGAGGACTCAGCGCCCGACCACTACCCCGTGGACTTTGTTGCCAAATACGGCCACAAACTATCACTTAAAGGCTCGCATACAAGACTTATGGACAGTAACTTTGATGTAAACATAAGTTCATTTTATAATAGATATACAGTATATTTTATATTGTATATCAATTTATTATTTCAATCTATACTAGCCCATTGCCCGCAGGCCACTTTTGACCACAACATCTAATTATTAATTATTTTACATAATAGAAAAATATTGAAACATTAATAAACTAATCTCGATTTGACCACGATCGCCTCCATTAGGTGGCCACCGAGAACGCTGTAGACTTAGAGCACGTGAATTACAGACACACATCAATCATTCCATTCATAACTAGCTTAAAATTCTCGTTTGACACGAAGTACGGCTCGGAAAATGAAATGGCCGGTAGGCTTACCATCTGTCTATTGGGCATCGAGTTGGTCACTGTACCCATGAGATTGTGTCACGTGTCACCAGTGCTGGTGGCGATGATGATTGGTGAGGATAACGCAATGCTGGGACCTGTATTATCACTGGCGACCACTGTACCATTGCGCCATGGTCAAACACTTATGAGGGCGATTATATTCAGCAGGCCAACTTTGTTGAACAGACTATATGCTATACCTTTTCACTATATGATAGAAAATCAGGTATATTATGCAAACAAACATAAGCTGCAATAAGTTACGTTTGTAAAATATTACCATGATTAACTTAAATTATTTTCATTAAGGTGGTGGGATAGTACAGTAGCAGGGTAGTTTTTAATTTACAATAACGTCATATAAATTGATTTTGAGTAATTTTATTTATAATAATTTGCATTAATAGGTTGATTCGGATATAGTGATCTGGGTGAATTTGCAGAAACAAAAGCGCCCGATATTTACCCGCAACGACGCGCTAATTGTCTGGTATCGGCGCTATTCTCAACGGTTTTACACTCAACTAAATTGACTATCAATTTAAATATGCTTAAAAGCTTGACATGACTTTAAAATGTTTTAATAAATATACTAAATTTTTAAATTATACAAATAATAATAATACAAATCTCTAGTCACTAGAGTCTAGTGAGTGGTCCGTATAAATCACTATTGTTTTTGTATTGCATTGTAAGTGATTTCCGGCTCTCAAACATTATTTTAAATATTTTTATTATTTTATAAGTTATAAGAAATAACAAAACTAAACTACAATACTGTGTGTATTCGACATAAATTTGACAGATTTTTAAATAAACCCAAATATTATTATTTTTTGTAATTCAAAAATTACTTATCAAATGCTGACATTACGTAATAAACATTACATCAATATGGTATTATTACGGATAATATTTGGTTTTAGATTTCATTTATAACTCAAGGTATAATGAGATGTAAAGTTTATATCTCATTTAATATTAACTTTATATCCGGTTTTTAATTAAATAACATAGAATTTTACAGTTTTTACAGGTTTTTATAGTAATTCCTAGTAGTTGTGAACACTAGTCACACGTACGGGCATTTAAATTGAAAACATGTTGGTCCTCTCAAACTGTTGACTATAACTTTGCTCAATTTAAATACTACTTTATCGATAGCAGCAATTGAGCATTTCAAAAGATTTACAACAAAAGATGTTAGTATATATATAAAGTATTCGTATATTAAACGTATTAAATTAATATTTGTATATTTAAAAACAAGCCAACCTGGTCATCGTAGCAATAATCCACATAAGTTCATTTTACAATAGAATTAACCTTTTCAATCAATACTAGCTCATTGCCCGCCGGTCACTTTTGGCCGCAACAGCTAACTATTAATTATTTAAAATCATAGAAAAATATTAAAAGTTATTAAGCTAATCTTGATTTGACCACGATCGCCTCCATTAGGTAGTCACCGAGAATGCTGTAGACTTAGAGCACGCTACTTACACACATCGATTATACCATACATAACTAGCACAAAATTCTCGTTTGACACAACGTATGGCTCTGAAAATGAAACGGCCGGTAGGCTTACCATCTGTCTATTGGGCATCGAGTTGGTCACTGTATCCATAAGATTGTGTCACGTGTCACCAGTGCTGGTCGCGCTACTCATTGGGGACGATGACTCAATGCTGGGACCTGTTTTAGCACTGGCCGCCACTGTACCATTCGCGCCATGGTCAAACACTTCTGAAATCAATTGTGTACCGCAAGCCAACTATGTTGAACAAACTATATGCTATAGCCGTCCACTATATGATAGAAATACATGTATATTTTGCAATCGCGCCGTAAAGTAACATAATCTGTACATAAGTTATGTTTGTAAAATACTACCATGATTAACACATAAATTAGTTTCATCAGTGGTAGGATAGTAGAAGGGTAGTTTTTAATTTAAAACAACCTCATATAAATTTATGTTGAGCAATTTGGTTTATTTTGAATTAATAGGTTGATTCCGGTATGGTCATCTGGGTGAATTTGCAGAAACCAAAGTACCCGATACTTACCCGCAACGACAAACTAATAGTCTGGTATTGGCGCTATCATAAACGGTGTTACACTCACATAAATTGACTATACTTTTAAATATGCTTAAAAACTTGACATGACTTTAAAATGTTTTAATAGATTTACTAAATTTATAAATCATTTAAACCTCTAGTGAGTGGTCCGTATAAATCTACATTATTTTTAATTGGTGTAACTTGGTTTAATAAGTTTTAATAAAAATTTACAAACAATTTTTAAAAAATAATAAAACATTATAAACTTATGCATTACAATTATAAATTGAAAATGTCATATTAAAAAATTAGTTATTCATATAACAGGTATTCTAATATTATAATCATCAACTTCCACAGGTTGCACTCATGTTGCATTCGCGCCTTTTTATATGCGAGGGTATACTGTATAATCATTCTCAACCAATTACTAATAGCAAAAATAATGAAACTTCAGCTATTAACCAAAGTTAAACTATGAATTACCATAATTAAACATTACAATACGTCCTATTGACTAAAAATATGTAACCTGGCTGTCCCTGATTATAATATTTTTTTTGTAAACATAATAAATACTGACGTTATCATATCAATTACAGTTTAAATTATAATTCATAATACATTTAATCATTGTAGAATTTTATGTATCTAGATGGCGCGCTCCTGCAACTGCTGAGCAGTGAGTCGGCCACTGTGTTTGACCACTTCAATACCGTCGGCAGTTTGACCAGTGGACAGATTGAGCGCGCGCACCTTTAAAATGCCATCATCGTCTATGTCAAAAATGATCTGGATCGTATGCTCGCCGGCCGGTCCGGGCGGTATATTGGACACGGTAAATCGACCCAGGTGCCGATTAGCGCTGGCCATTGGTTCATTGCCCTCGTACACCTCCACGTCAATGCTAGTCTGTCCATTTTGCACTGTGCGGTATGTTTTTGACCTAGAACACGGTATGCTCGACTGGGCCTCTACAATCTCGGAAAACTGGTCACCCTCTTTAGCTACGCCCAGCCTATAGGGCGTCACATCAAGCACACGTAATTTACCCAGTCGTTGAGCCTGGTTACCGTTCAATATGGCCGCCTATGAGTAGATCAAACAACGTGAATTAGATTAAATTCATTATAAACATATACTAAATAAATTAATTAAATTAAAAATGTACATTAACTTTTTAATTATCTATATTTAAGCAAAGTAAAAACAAAACAAACATAAATCTAAATTACTACTCGTGTGTTATTAATTGGACATAATTGAGCTAATTGACCATTATGGTCTTACCTGAATGGCCGCCCCCTCGGCCACAGCCAAATCCGGATCAATCGATTGGCACAGATTCTTATTGAGAAACTCGTCGGCCAACATCTCGCGCACATAGGGTATACGCGTGGAGCCGCCCACCAAGATCACATCGTCAATGTCCCTGGGTGTTTTACCCGCTATACCCATCGCGATGTTCACGCAGTCCATTGTACTGGCGAACAGCGCTGCGTTCATTGTGTTAAAATCCTTGCGGGTCAGCTCGACATCCAGGTGATTGTTGTCGAAAAAGTTGTTGATGGTCACCCTGGCCGAGTTGGTCTCGCTGAGGTCCCATTTCTGGCGCTCGCACTCGCGTTTAAGTCGCCTCTGAGCCACGGCTCCGGCGTCGGTCCGCACGTCCACCGCCTGACCCGTCTGGCGCTCAAACTCTGCCAAACAACGGTCCATCATGTTGTTGTCCACGTCGTCGCCACCTAGGTGATTGTCGCCGTGCGTGGCCAACACGCGCACTTCGCCGCCCTCTAGCGCTAGTATCGATACGTCAAACGTGCCACCCCCAAAGTCGTATATCAACACGGTCCTAATGTTGTGTTAAACAAAAATACACTTGGTTAATAATTTATTACAGTAACAATTAATTTCTTAAATTGAGCTATACTTGAGCTTACATTATACTATTAAATTGCATAATTGAAATTAAACATATATTGTACCACAAAGGTAAAAGTGTGATTAAACCTGATCATACATAGCAATTATTGTAGAGAACATTTTAGTTAATAAAATTAATGTAATAATTTACAAACTAGCAACATGTTGTATACCACACCTGGTTCTAAGATCATCAAATCGGTTGCTCTGATAGGCGAGCGCCGCGGCCGTGGGTTCATTCATAATGTGCAACACGTGTAGGCCGGCCATTGTGGCCGCGCCTATCGTGGCCTCGCGTTGGGCATCGTTAAAATATGCCGGCACAGTGATCACGCAGTTTTCTATGACCACCCGCTCGTCACCGGTGCTCATCCGTTGCTCAGCGATCTCTTTCATCTTTTTCAACACCTGTGCCGACACCTCTTCGGGCATAAACCGTTCGGTCTTACCCGGACTGGTCTCCACCTCGAGGCCCGGCTCGTCCTGACCCATGTCTATCACACGGAAGGGCCAGTGTTTCCGATCGGTAGTCACCTCATCGGAGCTGTACTTACGGCCAATCAAACGCTTAATTGAGTATAAGGTCTGTCTGGGAGACGATATCTGGTTCTCTTTGGCCACATCGCCCACAATCACCTCCTGTTCAGCGGCTTTGTACTCGACCACCGAAGGTGTAGTCGGGTGACCACGGTCATTTTTGAACACAATCACCTCACCTCGGTGTTTGTCTGGCTTATAGTAGGCCACGCACGAGTTGGTTGTGCCCAGGTCAATGCCGATGGCCGGTAAAGTTGGCGTATTTTTATCGTTATCGTCGCGTACGGATTGATACACGCGGGCCAACATTTCGCTCACCATGTCGGCAAATTTGTCCATGGTCAAATGTTGGCGTTTGTGGTCAAACTCGGCCAATAGATCGTCGCACAGTTTACCGTGAATCTGGTCAAGTCGGTCGGACTTGATGTACGCCGTGTCCTCCCGGTGTCGGGCCATTCGCTCGGTGTATGCCTTGAGCACAGCGTCCAGGAGCTGCTCAGTAGCCAAACCCTCCTTTCGTTTCTTCTCCAGAAATATATACTGACTGTCGGCCAGTATTTCGGCGAACCGGGCGCTCACGTCGCGCATGTCTAACGCTGGACGCCGGGCGCCACCGGCCGGGCGCTGTCGGTCCCGGCGCTCGGCCACCATTCGCTGTTCCACAGCTCGAGCCTCGGGTCGGAACTCGTCAAAAGTGTCGGCACCGGCCGCACCCAACTCTATCAAGCGCTCCAACTCGTGCTCGTAATCATCGCACAGCTCCCGGAGCTCTTCCCGGGCCTCCACTTCGGCCCTCTCGCGCCGAATGCCGTTTTTCTCCAGATAGTCGGTGTACTTGCTTTGACAGTAGTTGCCCAGGTTAGTTTTGTAGGGCTCGATTGGTACAGCGTGGTTGTTCGCCGTGTATTGGTTTAATTGTGTTAGTGTGTCAGCGGTAGTCGTAGTTTGCAGTGTATCCAGGTCGTCTGGGTGATATGATTGCTCAGGGTCCGTGAATAGATCGCCCATGGTCTTTATTAAGTTTTATAGTTTTAAAATAGTTTTAATAATGTTTTAAATAACATTAATAAAAAAAAGTGATTTTACATATTTAAAAACATACCTGATCATAATCAGCTTTTAGCCTAGTAAGTTCTGAATCGTATAACTCTTTCAGCCCCTGTATTCGGCGCCGATTTTCTTCCATAAATGCTTTGCCGTGAAAATCAATTTGATTTTTAAACTATAATTAAACAATAAAAATAATAATAAAGTAATTGATTAATAAATAGTTCTTTTAAACAACAAGTTCAGTTATACTTTATCTTGATTGGCGGCCAACAACTCATCATCTTCAAGACAGAACAGCTCTAACTCGGCCGTTAACTCAACGATCTTGTTAGACATAATTGTCTCAAACTCATGCTCGCCGTAGTACTCGTGCCCGGAACCCATTGGGCCGATTGTGGCCTTAAACTGGTCGACCAAATCGCCAATCACTCGCTCGGCGGCCACCGCCCGGCGCCTGTCGTACTCGTCCAGTGCTCGACCGGTCATCTCAGTTAAGGCCGCGGCCAACACTTCCCGCAACTCCCGTACCGTACGATCGTTTGCCGATTTTTTCTGTGACTCAAATGTTTGCCGACATTTGTCTCCCAGAGAGTCCGTCTCGACCGTCAATTCACGTCGACTGCGACCCTCCCGGCGCTCATCACTGATTAGGTCTTGTAGTTTAAGTTGATAATCATCCTAGGTAAGATAATAATACGTTATTTTCACGCAAGTTTAAGAACAATAAATAGTATAACATTATAACTATTTAAAAGTATAGAGAAAAGTGACCGAATACAATTTACATGTTATTAACTGTAATAATATCTAAATAATCAAAAAGTAATAATGATAAAGTTTGTTGTTTTGGATTGTTGGTCAGTAGAAACACAGCAGTTCACAAATATTATATCGTTATTAAATTTTTAGCTACTTTGCACAATGTAACTAAATAAGTTAATACCTTAATTTGATTAATTAGATGATGGTCGGTAATTTTGCTCAGGGCCTCCAACATATCGCACCCCTGGATCTGACCGCTATTGAACATATCTACATAGACTTTGATGTACTGACCAAAAGCCCGGCCCGTCAACGGCCGCCCGCCGGTCATCTTAGGTGTCAATCTGTCGGGCGCTAAAATTTTACGGCAAAACTCGTCCAGTATTTCAATGAACTCAGCGCTCAGTTGTGGGCGCCGGCCATCAAACTCAGCCGCCCGGGCCTCCGGTCCCCTCTCCGGCATTAGATAGCATTCAATGCCATCAAAACAGTCATCAATAATTTGTCGGGCCTTTTGTGCGGCTGGTGCCTGATTGGCCCTGACTTGCAGTTTGCTCTTTAGATACTGATGGCCACCATCGGCTCCGCACGGGTGAATGTGCGGACTCGTCCAGTCCCTGATCGTAAACACCTAGTAATGAAAAGTAATTTTAAAAATAAATTAACTATTAATTATCTTTAAATGTTTTGCACATTGCTCTCTCTCTCTCTCTCTCTCTCTCTCTCTGTAATAATAACTCAAAAATTTAAATCATACCAACTGTTGAAATGGTTTATCATTGAGAGCACCGGTAGTGGTCTCACGAGTATCTGCACCGCCCGTCCGGACGGCCTCTAAACCCAACTCAAGAAACTGATGCATAATTTTCAACACGTCTTCCGATAGACTGTTAAACACATTGAATATTATTGTGGACGACATGAGTAGACTCAGGCCAACAATGGCGGCCCAATCGGGTTCCGGATAGTTCTCGTCGTACAGTCCCTGAGTGTCCATCAAAATGATGGCCAACTCTTCGCCCGATTTGTTGGTTACGATCATTGGTGTTGAAAACCAGATGCCATTTGTAACCAACTCTAACCCATTATTCCACTCAAAACCTATTGTTTTAATAATTTGTTTACATTTTGAGAGAGAGAGAGAGAGAGAGAGAGAATTATAATAAAATATTTAATAAATACCGATGAGTGGAGTGTCCGACTCGGGTGTCACAGTGTTTAGCAAATTCTCTTTTATATACCTCCAAATATAATTAAGCAAGAATGATTTGCCTGTGCGCAATTTGCCCACAACATTAATCAATACAAGCGGTCTGTCGCCTACTTTTTCAAGTAATTTATTTAATTTAACTTCATTTAATTTGTAGATTGTTTTTTCGTTAGGGTCGGTAACCAGTAGCTGAACAATTTGCACTGGATCCATTTTATTTATTTGATTTTAATATACTTTATTGAAGTGAAGCGTTTAATTAAACATTTCACTTTGTATGATTATTAAAATAATAATATTCAGTGAGCATGAACTAATAATGATATTTAATACTTTGAAATAACTAGATAACCAAGGTGATTATAAGTTATATTGTATTTTCTTACAATTAATTTTTATTAAATTTGTTATATTATTTAAAATATTAAATTTTAACTCATTGTTTAATAAAATAATACACATTACTTAATCTAAATTGATCAATTTTTAATTATTATAATTATGTTTAACTGTAAATTATTGGTTACACCACCATGCACATATGCACATTAATTACTATGCACACCTTTTTTAATGCAAAATAACAATAATATTTTTTAGACTTTGAACATTAACTATAATTAATAATATTTGATATGTATAAACTAGAAATTGTGCATATATAACTTTCGGTTAATTGTAATTTGAATTATAATAATTTCTAATAAGGTGTAATAATTTTTATATTAGTTTATTAATTAGCATTTTAATTTATTCAATTTACTATTAATTTATATAATTATAATTGTTTAAACTTTACCAGTAATGCCATAATAATAAGTATTATTATTTATTTGTCTTGTTTCTAGCATTTATTGTATCATGTTTATATAAATTACTCACATCCTATCTGCACATATGCTATCATATTAGTTGTCTGTTTTATTGCTTGAAATACAATACTTAAATTTAATGCAAATAATTATTTCAAAAAACAATGTACATTAATGTAATGTAAATTTATAAATTATAATGTACTTTATCATTAGGTAATGAGCAAAATAATAAATTATATTTAGAAAATTAGATAAATTATATTTATTTTAAACTCAAAGATATAAAACAATTAGTATTTGACAATTACAAAAATTTTAATACTTATATTTATTTCAGTAAAATTTGAATTTATTTAGTTACATTTAAATAAAATTTAAACAATTATAAAATTCAAACATTTATTACAAAAATTAAATTTATTTACAATACAATAGGTTTAGTTCATACATATATTTATCAATCTCTAATAATGGTAGGTTTTTATTGTTATTAACAATTGCGGCAATTTTCTCTTCTAGTTCATCAGTAATTGTAGTACCAGGAATAGATTTAACTCTTTGGTACATTGCGTTTAACTGTTTTACAGCATTCATGTTTAAATTAGCCCTGAGCCCGTCAATACGCTTATACAACTGGTTCAATTTAGTTGTCAACGCTTCTTGGTCATTCGTGCGATTGAGAGTGTCCAGGTTGTTTATGTGCTTGTGGTAGGCATCGTATCGCTCTAGAAACACCTTGGTGTAACTACCATCGATGGCAATCGGTTGCTCTTGATCCAATTCCTGTTCGATGGCTCTCAAATGAGCTTGCTCAATCTCTTGATCCCCTTCAGGCGTACCCTTGCACACAATATCGTAGGTCAATAATTTGCGAAAATTGTCCACGGTGTTTTTGTGACGATTGTCATTTCTATAATCATTGCCAGTCATGTTTATGATAATTAACTAGTTTTACACTAGATTTTAGCTGTAACAGGTTAATGAACACTACAATTTTAATAAATTGCTTATTGCAATGTTACATTGAATTCTGCAATTAATTATGTGAGCTATCTGTATCGTTTAAATGTTTTAATATTGGCGGCGCTACTATAGCACTATTTATTAAACATTATGGTTAATTTGGTGTCTGTTTAGTAATAGTTAGAGAAAATTTTTAAAAAGGTTATTTTCATATTTTTAAACTTTTTTTTATTTATTATGATTTAACTTATGTTTTGCTTTAACTTGTGTAATAAATAAAAAACTTTAACAATTTAAAATACATTTATTTAAGTTTTACATTTATGACAAATAATTTATATAATACCGTAATAAAAGTATATTGTAATAATATAATAAAAAATTATTATTAATAAGTTTTCAATAATTATTTCGTGAATAACTACAAATTTTAAAATATAATTTTGTAATAAAAGTTAACATATTTGTTTAATTTGGATAAATTATGGGTTAAAGTTATAAATGTTGTAAAAAATCAATAAAACAGTCTCTCTCGCTCTCTCTCTCTCTCTCACACACACACACACACACACACATGCACTAAATATACTAATCAAGCAGTTTATCAGCCAGATTAAATCGGGTAATCAAACCGACAATCTCATCTTTGACCATGGCGATCTCGGTGGCATTACCACCTTTCACAGCATGGTCATATTTATCTAATAGCGCAATAATGGGTCTCTTTTTCATACCTCCCACTCTCTCAGACTCTAAACCGGTTTTAATTTTGACCGAAAACTCTGTCCATTCATTGCCAGCCATGACTGCCGGCGCGGCTCCGGGCATACTATTAACGGTACTTATACTACCGATTATATTGCCCTCTCTATGACCAGATGTGCCTGGCACATTTTGGCGCTCATTGTATGCCAATGCTGGCCTATCGGGTGTGATGTTTTTGTTGCCAAACTCTGCCATCATCATTTTCTGGGTCCGTATGTTGTTTTCAGTTAGGTGTAAATTGACCTGGTCAACTCTTGTCTCGCTTGAATACCTGGTGTTTGCCTTCTTGGCCATCAATGTCAATTTGAGCTCACAAGTAGCCTTGTCAATCTGGTAACTAATCGTAATAAAACGGCCCAATTTGCTGATGTCCAACTTGTACAATTTAATTAGGCAACTGTTCTCGGTAATATTTACAACAATTGTTTGCTGTTTGGTATTGTTTGAATTTAATTGTATATCTCTAGTTGTGATTTTGTTATAGTCAGAGATATATTTATTACGTTCAATTAGGGTCGTCTGTTTGACCGAGGTGTCGTCTGTCTCGATATAGATATTGTGTTTAATAATGTCTTTAATGTCGATCATTTTAAGTGCCTTATCCATCATTAAACAATAGGCCACAGCACCCCTCCCGACGCACTCGCATAGGTCACATATAACTGGCTGATTTTTGCCAATTTTTGAGCTTATGGTGTTTTTCATAAAATTATTAAATTCAATATTAATGCCGTTTGTTGTAAAATACAATATTTTTGCCACATTTCTCTCATTTACTTTGGCTTTTATAAAAATATTTGACAACAAATCAGTCAATCTATTGTTGATATCGAAATCACCCTCATTGCTATCGATATAATTGCTCATGGTGTTATAAGCCAAATAATCAATACAATCACAATTGACCCGAATGATTGCCAACTCAGATTCCAGGTCATTGACCAAAATAATCATGATCAATTCTGAGTCCAATTTAACATTAATGGCGTACGAAATGGCAATGGCTGTCATTTCTGTCAGTATATAGACTTTATCTTGGTCAATTTGGGCCAATTTTGCTACATCTCTCAGCGCCCGCCTTTGGCGCAATGTATAATGTGTGGGCACAGTAAACACTAACTGGGTTATTTTCTGATTACCACCCAGTTGTGTTTCGGCCGCGTGTTTGACGCGTAACAATTGGAGGGCCGCTATTGTCTCAATGTTAAAGTTGTTGGCCGGGGAGTCGGCGCCGATCACCAACCGAGCCATAACAGGTTGTGTGGGCAACAACTGAAACGGCAAACCCGACCAGCGCTGATCAGTGGTGGCCGACGGGTCGGCACCTAATAGGCCGGTTATGTTGAGTGGGGTAGTGTTTCCGTCGTACGGCCGGGCGTCGGCCCCAAACACCAGTTCATTGCCTTTAAACGCTATGCAATTAACAAACACCGGGTGTCCGTCACTGTCCGGGACTTGACGTACAAATTCAGTAGTTTTTCGATTGTACTCAAAGTGGGCGCCCAGAGTGTAGTCCGGGTTATAGTATATGCCCAGTGCTGTGGGTGGGGGTGCGTGGCGTAGGTTTCGGAGTTGTAGATCACCCTGCACGTTGTTTAAGACTTTGCGCAACTGTTTGCCCTTGGTCTCTTTGATGCGATTGGCCATTGGTTTGTTCCAGTTCTGTTCAAAAATGTCCATGTCCGTGTTGAGTTTGCCAATTATTGTTGTTATGCGCTGGTCAAATAGTTTTTGCAATTCATCAAGTGCAATAAATTTGTCGTGCACATCCCGGCCAACACTCTCCACATACTCGCGGTATAGTTTATTGACAATATTGACCGCTATATCGTAGGCCTGTTTTGTTTGATCCAGGTAAGCTTTGGCAATGTTTACATAATGTCTATTGGCCTGATCTTTGAATGTGGTCGCATTATATTTAATGTGTTCAGCTATACATGGTGCAAAATTTGACAGTTGTTTGTTCATCAATACTTCAATATTATTGACAATTGTGTGATGAATGTCGCGGACATCGGTCGTGGTGAAAAAGGCCGATTTTAATTTTACGTCCAGGTGAATTTTATACGATTTAAACGCCGTTGCTGTCAACTCAGTGACAATCGCTTTTTGTTTATCAATAATTGTGTCAATATTTTTCCGATACACGCCTAATGTTTTGGCCATCATTTTGTCAGCTATTGTTTTGAGTTCAGGTGAAGTAGAGATTTCACGTGGTAGCTGAAATTCTACACTTGATAGTTTACTATAATCGAGACACATTTTGTCGTGAACTAAGCTTTTACAATTTTTCTCGTAAACAGCATTACAATTGTATAACATGTAATATTGGCCTTTCATTTGGTCTAGGTAAGCCGCTAGACTGTCCACGTGTATTTGATTTAAACGGCCTTTAATTGCCTTATTTGCCGCAGCCTTAAAATCACCCAGTACATTATCTTTGACCCGATTGAATTCTCTATCGCAATTATACGAAATATTATCGCTATTCGTAATATCTCGGTCAATTTCATTAATCATACGCTTGTCAAATTGTTGACAATAGTGCTCGATCAATTGTGTGCACTTTTCATTATTCTCATCATTAATTGTGAGCAACACATCGAGTTGTCTATCAATTTCTTCAGATATTTTATTGGTCAATATTTGTTCATAACGCTTGTAGAGTGACCACATTTGCGTTTGTTCTTTATTTACCATTTCAAATGTATTTATAATTTCGTGTTTTATCTGGCAAAATGTTTTGTCATTTTCATCATGGTCAGAATAGTCAAAATTATAATGACGCATTTTGGTATCAATTTTATCCTGATAGTTTTCAAATGCATTATTTACGCGTTGATTAAGCTGCGATTCGCTCAGGGTTTGTTTTGCCCGAGTGCTTATGGTTGACCGACTGTACCCACTTTTGCTTGGCGATAAATTGTTGCTCAAAGTATCAGCGTACGATTTAGCGACTGGTTGTTTAATGTGCGAGTTGGTAATTGCACATTCATCAAATGCGTGTAGCTTATGCAAAATGTCCAACTCTTGTTTTATTTGACCTGGGCTTAACTGTACGTGTGGTTTATCCGCGTGTAGCGTAATTATTAGCAGCGATTTATTGGGCACCTCGTTTAGTTTTCCGTATATCAAAGCACCACGTTTGATTGTGTCATCTAGGTGATGTTCGAAATTGATCTTTTTATCACGCAGTGACCAGTTGTCCCATATTTTAGAGTTTCGGAGTTCATCTGTGTGACCTAATTAATAGCATGGTAAAAATGACTAGTTAATAAATCATAACATAATCGCAAATCTATGTGAAATATACCAGTTACAATAATATTGTAAATAAATTTGTCATGAAGCGCAAGTAGACGTTTAATGTGGTCGAGTAAATTGTCCTCGGCACTTCGATATTTTATTTTAAAAAATTTTTGTGATTCAAATTGGTGACATTCATAGGCCAGATAATGAATCTCATTCGATCTGTGTATTTCCATCACTGATATCTGATAGCGGGTGTCATTTTCAAACATGATCATCATGAAACAGGTGGGCACCGGTAGGCGCACAGCGCACGTGACCATATTGTACGTGTAGCCAATAAAAGCGGCACTCATCTCGGAGATAGTATGCGCGTGGTGAAAGCCGGCTAAATCTGCCGCGCTGGCCAGGCGGGCCTCAAATTTGCCCATGTCCATTTTGTCATAGGTGGGCACAATAAAAACAGCATTATTGATGACCGTGCCCAATTGGTGTGCCGCCCGGTGCTTCACATGCCGCACCTGTAACGCTATCATCGACTCGACATAGAGGCGACACTGGCCATGATTGGTGACCAAGAGCACTTTATAACAGTTACCCTCTTCGGCCAATATAAAATATAATGGGCATATTTCTTTTAATTCTTTGATGTTCCAGCTCCTGGTCAGTAATTGAACCAGATCAAATGGATGTCTGAGACCATAATAAGCCAGTGCATCATTGCCGTATAAAAACGTGCCAGATTCCTTGTCAAAAGCGATCGAGTTGACAAAGTGCGAACCGTCAGCGTTTGTGATATTAGTCATACTACCCGGATCATCGCCATAATAAACACACTGTAAACTATCATGGCCAAAGTGTATGGAAATTGTGCTAGTTTTGCCAAACTTGGCGGCGTTTATTTTCTCAACAATTTCACGCTCACCAGGCACAGTTTTGTCCAAAAAATCACTATAACAATCAATTGTTTCGCCAATTAATTGATTAGCTTGCTCGTCAACAAGCTCATTGTGTATTTTACGCAATTTATCAAGCACATTCTTGTGAATAGGCTCAAATTGATATGGCTCTAAATAGGTGTGTTCGGACAGCGCCTGTTTGAGTAACCGATGATAGTTTTCGGTCAATTCATTTACTACTTTTACTTTGATTTGTTCAACGTGGCAGTTGCGCTTATTCTGAGCCTGGTACTTTGCGTACTCGTCATCTATTACATTAAGACAATCAATCTTACATAGGCCGATTATTTCTGGCTCAAAATGCTTGTCTAAATGCCAGTTATAGATAATTTCCCAAGTTTTATTCTTAATATTTAAATGCTCTTGGTGCAATAAATTATCATCATGGAATACTTGATTCTGCACGAGCTGTGACATTTCGCTGTTATACTCTCTTTTGCCATTGTCGGCGCATTTATTATGGTCATAATGTTTGACCTTAGCATTACTTTCATCCGCATAGGTATCGGTATTTTTATTATTATCAATCGCTTTTATGAGCTCTATTGCTTTAATTATGGTCAATTCAGACTCGGCATCTATGTCACTTTCAAGCACGTTTTTATGCTCATGCTCAGTAGATACAAATTCTCGGGCAATATTAGAAATTGATTGTTGTTGTTTTGGTTGATTATTAATTGTGTTATTATTAAAATTTAAATGTAAATCTTCAGCCATTTTAAATACTTCATTTATATTGGTGAAAATACGGCCAATTATTAAGCAATCGGGGTTAAACAAATGAGTTGTTATGAACTGACCAAGCTCACGAACAAACTCTTTATTTAGTTTGTCAACTATCCAGGTGGTATTTTTAACCGACTCGTAGGGACTCGACGTTGCATAATATCTACATAGATATTGACTAAAATCTACCCTATTATTGTCGGGCATATACCAGCCACTTTGATCAGGGTCAATCCCATCCAACGCACTCCACATATTAATTATCTCAAATAAGTTTTGATATGACTCGACCCGTTGAATAAATCTATCATCATAGAATTGTTTGAGGTCAATGCCCTAAAGTAATTAAGCTAGGTTAATATTAATTATGAAATTTAATTAAAAATTAAACTTACATTAACCGCTGGTCGTTTATGAATGAATATAACAGCGTTTGATACGCAAAATATAAATTTACACAAACTGTCTAGGTCATTGTTATAACCAAAATTTTTAAATTGATGTTCACCGAGATTAAAATAAAATAGAAATACCGCCAAGCAATCATGATCATCCAAGGGCACAACAAATGGATCGGCCCACATGTCAATAGACAGGCCAGATGCTGATGGTTGAACATCTTTAAAGCCTTCCCAATTGTGCACCATTACGCCGGCTGGCCAGTCATCATGTGCAATTTTTTGCCGCAAATATTTCAGAATCATATTGCTAAAAAATGTACTGCCACCGAACGGGGGTGATATTGTTGTGATCATGGCCATTTTTGTGCAGCCCATTTTAACGGCACTTTCCAGTATATAATTCAGTGAATAGACTTTGACGTCAATTTTGCCATCATCATTCATTTTGGCAAAATTAACAGTGGCCATGATTAGGCCTGTGTATATTTATTTGCTATTCACAGGTATAACCACCTTAGTATTATCTGAATTTATTAATTAGTTTACAATATTTAGTAATATATTTAAATTAAACAATACAGCTATCAATACGAAACAATAATATAGCGTTTATTTTGAATTAATCAATGTTTAAATATTTATGTTTAATATAATTGTAATTTTTAGTAAAAGGAAAATGCATATCAAATATAATGTAATAATCTATTCAAAGTCCATTCTAGTTATTATTGTTAGTTAAGGCAGATGCTTCATATTATTTTACAAAAATTATACAGCTAATTCAACGTACATATTACATGTTAATTAAATATTAATTAAAATATCATAATTGGTAAATACATAAATAGTTAAATAATTTAATATATTAAGGTAAACATGTTAAATTTAATTAATTTTAAAATGTTAATAAATATATATAATATAATATGATTATATTTACGTAAAAAATTAACCGAAAATAAAATTTTTAACATATTTAAGTAATTATTTTGTTTATCAAAAACCGTATGTAATATTATATGCTTATAATTTATTGTACAGTATATTTGTTTAGTAAACTAACGTTTAATAAAATACGTTAAAACCTTTGTACAGTATTGTATATTAATCATAACATAATTTTTCAATATTAAATAACTGTTTGTTATTATATTTGTTATCTATAATATAGTTTTATTCAAAAAGTTTCATTCATGTTACTGCACATCCTGCCATTAATTACAATAATCTTGAACAATTTGTTAATTAATTATTATAGTCATCATTAAATAATGTAAGTAAAATATTTTTTCCAACAAACAATATAAAATAAATCTAATTAATTATGTATAACCATATAAACACCAATAATTGCCTAAATTGACCAAGCACCAAAATGGCTCAAACGGTAGTGTTTGTATTAGACGTGTCGGGCAGTATGTATGGCCCGCCCTGCGAGAGCCTACAGATGGCCGCCTGGCGTTACATCGATGACGCGCCGGACAATCAACGTTTAGGTATTGTCCTATTTGACGACCAGGCATGGACTGCGCACCCGGTGGTACAGATAACTGGGCCCGATGTTAGGGCACGGCTACGACAGGCTGTGCCCCAAATGGATCGTGGTACTACCGATATAGGCAAGGGCTTACTACAAGGGTTACAGGCCCTTAGATTGGCTAACCCGGTCACGGAAGGGGCGGTAATATTTCTGGTAACCGATGGCGACAATAATTACCCTGATTATGTGGACCAAGTATTGCATGTGCTACAAGCGGCCAAGGTAATTTTTAATTAAACAATATAATGTTTTATTATAATTCATATGTAAAACATTATGATGAAAACAATAATTAAATGTCCACTTTAAAGTATATCATATATTAAATATATGTTTAACAAACATCTAGGTAATAGTAAGATGTTTGGCGATTGGCCGGGACGCGGACCGTAATCTGGATCGTTTAGCCGACGCCACGGGCGGTAACGTGTCATTCCTGCCCGATGTCGGGCCTGAGAGTCGGGAAATGGCCGAACGGGTAATGAGCGCAGCCATGCAAGAGGTAAAGGTCAGCCGTGAAATGGCAGAAGTCGTGGTCATCGGTATCTACAACGATATCGTAACCCTAAATGAAGGCAGCAATCATACCGTAGTACAGGTGCCCATCGACCCGGACATTGGCCGTAACACTAGCGTACAAGTGCTGTCGCACGACATCGGCTCATTAATTATCACGTTTGAGTCACCCGCAGGCGCTATGGCCGACCAATTTGTCATGGATGATAGTTTAAAACGCGCTAGGTTGAATGTGAGGCAGTGCGCGCCGGGTGTCTGGCGACTTCTGCTTACCAAACAGCCGGGTGTTATACGCAAAGCCATTAGGGCTCAGGTGGTGGTCGAAAGTGAAATGTCTGGCACAGGCAGTGGGTCGGCCATTGAGTTGTACGTAGGTATTAGGGGCCAGGAGGCTAATTGCCCACCACTGTTGGTGTGCCGACTGGACAAGGCTGGCGGACCAGTGTTGGGCGCCCACCTCACGGCTACGGTTGACCGACCGGATGGCACCCAAACCCATACACCCCTCGACCGCTATCACACCGACGGCTATTATTATAACTATTTTACTGATTATTGCGGTGCCGGACGTTATAACGTTAGCGTATTGGCGGTCAATGACGGCCCAAACACCACATTCCAAGGTATGAATCAATTGGTGTTAAGCGCTTGATTAATAATTACAAAATGAACATTATAGATAATGAGCTGGGTGAATTCCGCAGACAGCGTGTGGCGCATAGTTTTCAATTGAGACAAGACCTGCCGGCCGTACCCCCGGACGACCACCTATTTGACCAACTGGTGGCCAACGGGACGTTTGCCCACTTGAAGCAAAGAGACACTAGTGTGCAATTTGTTGAGCTAGATCACTCGCACCCAACCCCTGCAGCCCCGGTAGCGGCCTTACCGTCCCGACCCCCGATTAGTCGCGAAATGGCCGCAAAAAGGGGCACTCTATCGGTAGAGTATATCAAGATGAAAAAGGCGATTAGAAATTCAACATTGTCCGAGTCGGATAAATTGACCAAGCTCGATGAATTGTCCGATTTTAATAAGTACTTGACATCCACTCGCGATACCAATGATGACGAGATTGATAGTTACCGGAGACGGTTGGTTGACATAAGAAACACCCTCTAGTGTTACCATCTATTGCTTAAATATTGAATAATAATTAT